>JAHQIW010007032.1:0-44933 GCA_019055375.1 Parelaphostrongylus tenuis | reverse complement strand
AGGACGGACTGGGAGAATATTTATCTTCACTGGATTTAGAGATCAGTACCACCGTAAGTCACTGTGTTATCAGATATGCATTCAAAAACGCGGAACGAGATTTCGTGAAATCGAATAGTCAAAGCATTTCTCAGAGATCAATAAGGCCAACAGATTAGCTTATTTCTTCTTTTTACGTATAACAATGATTTGGTCCACATCCAGCAGTCAACAACGGCAGCCAAATGGATTGCCACAGCTAGGCTAATCTCGAGATTGCAAGGAGACGTCTTCAACGAGCATTCTGCGAAGTTCAAAAAAAGAAGAAAGAATGTGCTCTAAGTACCGGTATCTGCACAGTGAGAAAAAACACTATGAAGACGGATTAATCAAGTGCTAAAAACTAAGGCAAATTAAATACTGTTTGTCAGAGAGTTTCCACTGTGGATACTATTCTATCATTGACCCATATGCGCCGGTATTCTTCAGACCCGTTTTTCTTCGATATCAATGTAGTTGAGTTGATGATCCAGTAGATTCTTTGTCGAATCCTGAGAAAGTCGTGTTAAGACGCTCCCGCGTAGATCAGGGAATGCCACTTTATCGCAGAGGGGCCTGGCCATAACTCCTCAACACGAGTGACTGAAAGGTTTGTTGAACGACATGCTGCGAAGAAAAAGCGTATAACTAGATTGGCTTGTTCAAGGAGTGAATGCGAGCACCATCAATAGGCTTCTTGCTCCTAGTAAAGTGGGCAAGCTGAGTCAAAACCAACCATACTGGATTAGCGCCGAATATGCACTGAGTCAATCGTGTGCTTCATAAATAATCCTCTTAGAGTGATAGTGGCGGAAAATTGAGACAGGACCTTAATCAAGGACATTCGTCGGATTTCATGTACTCATGTTGATTAGAACTCTCCTCGGCTTAACGAGAAATCATATATAGCCGCATTTTAGACAACGTAATGTGTAATAATTGTATATTCGTCAGGTTGTATGTGGTTAACAGTAGAAAATATTAGTACAGGAATGTTTGGTAGGATGCGAAAATATTTCGTAAAAGACTCTAAATCACTTTGGAAACACCCTATAAAAACTGTCACTTTCTTCTCGAATTATACATTCAAGAATTGGAAGAATTAGTATAGACGATGTCACCTGCATCACCTGCCGTCCCGTTGATCATCGAGTGATTTGAGCGTGTACCAGCAACTCTTCCATTTTTCCCTATCGCGTGCAAGAGTAGCCAAGTGGGTCCTCCTCGCTCTAGGGATTTGCTGAGCATCATATCTTTCTTCTATCGCTTTCGTGAGGAAATCGGACCATCGGGTCAGTGGTCTTCCTTTAGCGCGCTTGAAGTCCCGAGGAATCCAGTCGGTAACGGCTCTCGTCCATCGGTTATCGTTGAAGCGCACGTGTCCGGCCCACCTTATCTTCGATATCCTGGCGTGTAGGACGGCGTCTCTGATTTTCGATCGTTGACGTAGGTCGGAACTTCGGATCCTTTCTCTCATATGCGAGATACCTGATACTCCTAGCATCGACCTTTCGACTGCGCGTTCGATAAGCGCGTTCGATAAAGACAAGTGATCTTTCATCCTGCTTACGTAGCGACGAGGTTTCCGCTGCATACGTTAGGGCAGGGATAATTGTCGAGTCGAAAAGGTGGGCACGGAGTCGTATGTTCTTCGTCCTCTTCGCTACATCTTCGATGCTCTTGAATGTTCCCTAGTCGCTCGTTTCCTCCTGCTCAACTCTGGAGCTAGGTCGTTCATCATGTTGATTTCATACCCTAGATAGACGTAACTGGAGCATTCGGAGATTGTCGTCCCGTTGAGCGTGAATGGGCATTAGAAACCCATCCGTTCCTTATGAACATTGTTTTCGTTAGATTCAGTTGAAGACCAATCTTTCCACAGGCGTTATCGGAACAGGTCAACATTCGTTCCGCTTGGCTGATGTTTGGTGTAATGAGAACGATATCGTCAGCAAAGCGAAGATGGTTTAATTGTCGACCGTCAACTTTCACTTCCATTTCGTCCCATTCTAATCTTCGCATGACGTTTTATAGGGTGGCAGGGAATAGTTTTGGTGAAATTGTATCTCCTTGTTGAACCCCTCTTCTTGCGTCAATGGTGATATTGCTGTAGAATGGAGATATTTTGGTCGTGAAATCTTTATAAAGCTCACGAAAGATCATTATGTACCAAGTAGGGACGCCCTGGTTATCCAGAGCCTCTATAACCGCTTTTGTTTCTACTGAATCAAAGGCTTTTTTAAGATCGATGAAAGTGAGACAGAGTGGTTGTTTGTACTCTCGTGCAACTCTAATGAGTCTTGTAATCGTATGGATGTGGTCTATGGTACTAAATCCTTTTCGAAACCCTGCTTGTTCGCATGGCTGTCCTTCGTCCAGTGTTCTGTCAATCCTGTTTAGGATGACTCAAGTAAAGTGTTTATAGACAACGGACAGCAAATAGATTGGGCGATAATTGCCTATGTCGTGAAGGTCTTCCTTTTTAAACAACAATACGGTCTTCTTGGTTTTCCTTTGAATAAGAACCTTGCATTCTGACAGATAGAGAGTGAAAAGTTGAGCCAGGGTGTTAATGAGAACTGGCGGTAGTTTCTTCAGGTGCTCTACTCTAATCCTGTCTGGACCGGGTGTTGTTCAGTTCTTCACCGACGATATAGCATTTCGGATTTCGGCAGGAAGGACCGGTATAACAGCATATTTGTCCTCTTTCAATTTATATGACTGTAAGAGGGCATGGCTAACGAAGAGATCCGAGTAGTATTGGTGGATGATTTTCTCCATAGCCCTTCTCGAAGCTGTAAGTGTCCCGTCAGGGTATCGGAGTGCAATCATCTTGGTCTTATAGTTGACGTAGCCTCGCTGAGTTTTGCAAATACTCTTTCCAGCTTCACCAGCTTCTGTCATAACTGCTGCTCTTCTCTCTTTGAGTCTTCTTTCATCGCTTCTCTGCAGCGTTTCGCAAGCTCGGACGTAAGGTTTCGGTTGCCTGCAGCTCGTGCGATTCCACGTTGACGTATCAGCTCGAGTGTTTGCGGAGACAAGCGTCTCTTCATGACCTTAGGACTAACGGCTTTTATTGCGCTAACGTGATGATATTCAACGAGTCGATCGTATTCTTCGTCGATATTGTCGACGACGGTATCTTCAGAAGGGCCGACTAATGATTTGAATACATCCCAGTTTATGGTAGTTCTGGGACTTCGTTGTTCGAATTTAGCGGCTTTCTCTCCTATCCTCGAAAGTCGGAACCTTGCGCGAAGGAGGCGATGGTCTGATCCCGTGTAGAACTTAGAAACAACAGCGACGTCGGTCAGGCAAAAGCTTCGATTTACTATGATGTGATCTATTTCGTTATGGTGCTTTCCATTGGGAGACTCTCACCTCCATCGCTGTGAAAGAGGCTTCTGGAATTGCGAGTTACCATGGATGGTTTGGGTCGTCATGACAAACTCAGCTAGCCTCTCACCCTGTTCATTCCATTCTAATCCGTGGGTCTCTATGTGACGTTCTTCAGACGTTCTTCTAAGTCCAGTTTTTGCTTTAAAATCTCCGACAATGACCTCGAAGAATGTATGACCTTCTCCGAAGAATTTTCGAGGTTCGTATAGAACGCTTCGACTTCGTCTTCGTCATAGCTTGATGTTGGTGCGTAAGCAACGAAGATGGTCAAAGCCGGCATAGAACCACATCGTTTCAACCGTAATCGTCCGATACAGGTTGTTAGTTGTTCGAACGAATCAATGTTCACGGTCAAATTCGATTTAACGAGGACGCCGACGCCGCCGACACCTCTGCGATCTCATGTGCCAAGGAACAGTTCTTCTCCGGTGTCATAAACAGCGTGATAAGGATGGAGCCTTCTCGTCTCAGCCAGGCCAATGACGTCGTACCTAATTCTTCTTGCTTGAATCAATAGATCTTCTACAGCGGATTCGTAAGCAAGGGTTCCTGCGTTGTAGGTACAGATCGTCATTTTAGTCCGTTGATCTTGGCAGCCTAGTTCAGCCCTGAGATTTTGGCAGCCTCTCTGTACTCGTCCTACCTGACGCTGCCGTACCAGGGGCTCTTTCAGCTTCAGGGGAATGAGGCCCATATTTGTTGCTGTTTTTGGCATTTCGATACCCAACGTATAGCTTGCCAGACTCTAAACTTAGGGACTGGGTACTCACGAGTAGCTTGCCAGTCTCTCTCGGAGGAGCGGGAGGAGCTTATTTGTTGGAGGCGACTCCTAACCGCCTCCCATGTACTTCCCAGCCGCTTGATTGCAGGCTTTTGGCCGACTTGACTCGTAGAAATAGAGTTTTTGTCAAGTCGGTGCTGCAGAAGCAGGGAGCTCGTCCTCTGAATCCACCTGCGTCTCTGGGAAGCACACGGTCGCTTTTGGTTCGCGTTTATTCCCTATCCACCCCCTGGGGACGCGCCACATGCCCTCACGACTAACCGGGCGGTATCCCTCAACGAGGGAGGTCTGTGGTTTAGACGATCACGTTGTCTGTCGTTGACAGTAGAAAATATTAGTACAGGAAGGCTTGGTAAGATGCGAAAATATTTTGTAAAAGACTTCAAATCACTCTGAAAACACCCTATAAAGCTGTCGCTTTCTTCTCGAATTATTCATTTTAGGATTGTTAGCATTTATGTCTAGTTGTAAGCTTCAAAAATCGTATATTCAGCAAAACTATTAATAGATTTCAGATAGCAGTCACGGCTCATAAAGCATATGATAAAATCTCAATTTTCATCTTCAAAATCTTCATCCAGAGCTACTGTTCTGTAATCTGGCTCTCGTCTAGGACAGTGTAAATTCGAAAATACCGTAGCACTTTCGACCTATTCGATAAAATCGTTTAGATTACAGGCGAAAGTGGTCATCTCAGAAAAAACTTTTAGGAAGTGCAGCATGTAATGCACTAATACGCCTTCTCATGATAATGCAAATCCTCTTCTATAGCTCTGTGACCTTCTCAGTTTCACAAGCTTTTTGAGTAAAGAGCGTTAACGTTTGCGACGATCAAGAACTACCTGAGCCATTTAAGAAGATTTTGTTGTGCATAAGATCATACTAAGACATTGCCTAAGGTCACTATCATCAACAGGGCATTCGTACCTTTGCTTTACCTCTAAATTTACGATGGGGCGACCTCTCAGCTGCAGTCGCTGAAAGCGATTTTGCTGTTGATTCGTCGCTCTATCGCGTTAGTAGAAATGCCTTACTGAACCGCTGAGTTGCAAAAATGACGTCTTGTATCTGCTTATTTACGTACATCCTTAGGACACCCCTTTATCTTTTGCAAAATCACTTCCCCAAGTTTTGCTCTTGTTCGCCACTTTAGATTTGGCATTATCATTTAGCTATAGTTCACGATAGTGCTATAAGTTTTGGTGATATAGATGGTAGATTTGTACTAGTGCGGTCAGGATATCGAAAAGACTTTAAAATTGTTTTGTTAAAAAAAAAGGCACGAACATATTAAGAGGGGCTTGGCGAATTCATAATGTAAACAAATCTAGTTTTATGTCTTGCAAGTGCTAGATTTTTGTCAAACACTATTGAAATCAATTGCTGTTGAATGATTATTAAGATTAGCAGTTTTGAGTAGTAGACGTGAGCATTACTATGTTTAGAGCACTTTCATTGGATACCGAGCTGTTGTGATAACTGAAGCGAAAACTCAACCACTTCTTAGTTCAGCACCCTAGTAGCCGACAAAACAGTTCTTAGACGTTTATTTCCACTATTTCCTATCACCTCTCGATGATGTATCAAGTCAACTTTGTGCAATGCTTGCAGCCATACCTTATGTCTATAATCATTATTATAATCCTTCAATTATCTAGTCAGCATAAACTTGCTCAGTATTCTGAACTAATTGCCACTGTATCAATTTCATTTGCACTTATGCTCATCATATAGGAAGAAAAGAAGACGATCACTTCATATCATGACGCTCAATATATCGAATCGCTTCAATTTTTTCCCGTTAGACTGGGAAGAAGAAATGACCCTTTTTTGCTGGAGAGGAGCTTTTCATAAGAGTGTTAGTTTTCCTTCGAAAGCTTCACTCTTGTGAGTATACAGTATTTGCTCATTTTCTGAAAGAACTTTCTATAGCGCTGTAGCATCTAAAATCAAATTATGTTTTACACCCAACGCGCGCTTTCATTTCCATCACGCTGGAAGTGCCGTAACCACAAGGATGGTCACGTCTAGTCCTCAAAATTGCGATTATTTATAATCGTCCAACAGTATTTGATTCCAATGGCGTTTGGCAAATATTTAACATTTCCAGACAAAAAACTAGATTTGATCACATTATGGATTGGCAGAGCCCGTCTTATATTGCTCATATGATTTTTCTAACGAAACAATTTTAAAGATTTGATATCTCGAACGTATTAGTGTCTCCCTATCATCTATATGGTCAAAAATTATGTCAGTGTCGCCATTTAGACCTCGAGGGAAATGAAGTGCCAAATCTAAACACTGAATGAAAAAAAATTTGAAGAAGTGAAATTGCAGAAGATCAGATGGGTGCCCTAAGAATGTATACGAAATAAGCAGACACACGTTGTCATCTTTTGTAATTCATCGGTCCAGCGAGGCATTTCTAATAATGTGATGGGGAGACGAATCAATATCAAAACGGTTGCAGCTACTGCAGCTAGAGTGGTCGCCCATTATAAATCCAAAAGTAGAGCAAAAGTACAAATGCCCTGTTATTGATAGCGACCTCACGCAAGGTCTTAGAATGGTCTTGTGCACAGCAAAATCTTCTTAAAAAACTCAGATAGTTCTTGATCGCCGCAAACATTAACGCTCTTTAGTTGAACAGCTTGTGGGACTGAGAACGTCACAGAGCTATAGAAAAGGATTTGCATTGTCATAGAGAGACATATCACTGCAATTACATGTTGTTTTTCTCAAAAGCTCACCTGAAATGATCACTTTTGCCTGTATCTTGAAAGATTTTGTCAAATAGGTCAAAAGTACTGCGGTGTTTTTGGATTTACATTACGCTAGACGATAGTCAGATCACAAAATGCCAGTTCTGGATAAAAGGTGAATTTCAAAATGAAAACTGGGCATTCTATGTCATACATTGTGAGCTTTGACTTTTATGTGAAATTTCTCATTAGTGTTACCGAATGTATGATTCATGAAGCTTACAACTAGACATATTTGTTGATGAACCTAGAATCTGCAATTCAAAAAAAGGTAATAGCTGCTATGGAGTGTTTTGCAAGTGGTTTGAAGTGTTTTACAAAATATTTTCGCATCACACCAAACGTTCCTGTATTGATGATTTCTGCTCTTAACGACATGCAACCTGACAAATATATAATTATTAGTCATGACGTCTAAAATGCGGCTATATATGATTTCTCATTAGATTAAGGAAGTTCATCTTTTAACTTCCCTCTACTACCACTTCAAGAGGATTGTTATGAAGAAAGCTACTGGCTCAGTGCTGCTTCGGCGGGATCCAGTGTGTCGGTTTGACTCAACTCGTTCACTTTAAAGTAAGCATGAAGCCGAATGATGGTGATCGCCTCATTACTTGAACAAGCCAATCTGCCCACACGCTACTTCTTCGAAGTTTGTGGCTTAACAAGTATTTTTTAGGCCTGTCTGCCACAAAGTGGCATCCGTTGATCTACGCGGGAACGCCTTAACACGACTATCTCAGGATTCAACAAAAAACCAACTGTCCGGCAATCCAACGGCAATGAGATCGGAGGCGTTTTCTTTCTGCTGTGCGGGTCCCAGTACTTCTAGCACTTCTGTCATTCTTTCGACTTTTCTTTGAAGCTTGTAGAATTCTCGTTGAGCACCCCTCTCTGCAATCTCAAGGGTAGCTTGGCTGTGGCGTTCTATGGTGCGCTCGTTGTTGACTGCTGGAGAGTTCGGGGTCGGAATTTAGCCCACGCGCACCGCCACAAGCATCGCGGCTACTCATCACGGAGTTCCAATTTTTTCTCAGTCACCTCAAAATTTGGATTTGAACGTCCAGGTACTTCCACCCGTCCTTGTGTAGTAACATATGTGATAGGACAACGGTTGGATCCTCTTAGTCCACATTACTGGTTCTTAAAACAAAACGTTCTAGATAATTTTGACATCCTCAACTGGATGACCGTCATTTCTAAACTAGTGCTACAAATCACAACAATTCGTTCAATCAAATACTTAATGACTAACAAGAGGTGGTATCAGGGGTACAAAAAAAATTCTTACGTGAAAATAACGCGCAGCCACTAATGCGTCAGTCCAGATTGCGTTAAGGTCTCAAGTTATCCAATTTTCGAATTAACGTGGAACGCGGATTTTGATATAATCAAAGCTAGATTTCAATTTTTAAAAAGCTAAAAACAGGTGTGGTAGCTACAAACACAGAGCGGCGCTTGGAACACCATAGTGTTCTACGATATCATAGTGAACGTGATCGGATTCTACAGTTCTACATACGCCCCTTCAAACAGCGAGCAAATCTTATGCACCTATCAAATCAGAATTTCATTGCTGTTTAACGATAAGTTGCATTTAACTGAAAATTTTGGCTAACTTTGAGTCATGAACAACTCATGTCGCTATTTAGTTAAGAAAATGCTATCACTAGCTCAAATTTGGAAGTAGAAATAATATGTGCTCTTCAGAGTATTGGTAGACTTTACAAGGCTAGTTAGATTCCAAGAATTCTGAACGATATTAGAGTCAGTAAGGTAAGAAAAAATGCTTATTGAACATTTGCTCAGCAAAATGTTTGCCATCAAATCATCTAAATCAGCTTTAGGCTAGATGATTTCTTTTAGACCGGGAGAACTGCAGCTTAATAATGTCACTTCACTGCTTTGATAAGTAAAATGTGATTTATATCAAAGTGAATATTACTGGGTTCATAGTAAGAAAACGAAACCTGTCATACTGGCTCCAACCATCTGACAATTGCATTAACTGCGCTCGTTCTGCAACCCCGAAAAGAATGAGAGGCGGGTTCGAATCCTGTGCAACGTTAAAAATTTTCTGAATCACTAAACGTCATAGGATATATATGTTTGTAACATCACACCACCACTAAAAGCGGTTAGTAATGAGAGTTCTAGTTCATCCAAAATTTGATAGCATGAATGCGTTCAGTACCGATATCAGCTGGCCAGGCCAAACTTTGACTGTTGATTGCTGAGAGATTGATACAATTGTGTCAGAGAAAGCGTAATTGCAAACAAGCGCCGATAGTGCAGTGCTTAGCACGAGCCCTCAGAAAATTGGGAAGTGCAGGTTCGAATTTGTCCGCTCTACAAAGTTTTTCAAATCATTCCACTACTGGATATAGATGCGCAACATTATGCCACCGCTAGACGAGGTGGGAAAAAAGGTTAGTTGAAATTATTCTCATCAATGCTCTGCCACCTATGTCATCAATGTAGTTGATGCTCAATAGCAAAGAAAGACAAACAACAAGATGTAAGCAGATCTCTTCAAAAGAATGTCGACCGATTTGATAATAGACGTTAATGCACTTGAGACATATATAATTTTGAAGAGCTCTACTGATCTTTTTACTCACGGAAGCTAATTCGTGGTGGAATCTAAGAACGCATTTCCCCTCTGCGGTCGCCAAAAAAAGTTGACGCTGATGAAAAATTTTTTAGATCACGTGGTACGAAATTTTTTTTGCTAGCGTCTTTTTAGCAGTTTTCTTACTCTTCTATGATATTACATTCCCAACATAATGCGTAAAATGCACATGATTTTCGCGTCGTTATGGGACTTCATTTTGGACTACTACACACCGTATTTGACCGTCTCAAATGTTAAGAAACCGCAAATTGAGATTCTAACATATGTAATTATATGTAATGGACATATGTAATATTATGGACATATGTAATTATCGCCCAATCTATTTGCTTTTCGTTGTCTGTAAGCCCTTCACTCGAGTCATCCTAAGCAGGATAGAAAGATCACTAGACGAAGGACAGCCACGCGAACGAACAGGGTTCCGAAAGGGATTTAGTACCATAGAACACATCCACAGGAACAAAAGGCCAATTAAAGTTTTACGAGAACAAACTATCACTCTGTCTCACTTTCATTGATCTGATAAATCCCTTAGATTCAGTGGAAACAGAAGCGCTTATAGAGGTTCTGGACAACCAGGGCGCTCCTAGTCAATACATTACGATCCTTCGTAAGTTATATGAAGGTTTCACGACCAAGATATCGCCATTTTACAACAATATGACCGTCGGTGTAAGAAGAGGCGTTTTACTAGGCGTTGCAACTTCACCAAAATTATCCACTTCCACTTTCGATAACGTTAGGCGAACAATAGAATGGGGCGATACGGGAGTGAGAATTGACAATCGACAAGCAAACCATCTTCTCTTCGCGAATGATTTGTCCTCATGGCATCAAGCATCAGCCAAAAGGAGCGAACGTTCATCGACTTTGGCACCGCCTGTGGAAAGACTGGTCTTCAAGTAAATCTATCGACAACGACGCTTGCGAGTAATGGATGGGTTTTGAATGCTCCATTTCACACTCAGCAAAATAAACATTTCCGAATATTTCAGCTACGTGTTTCTACGCCCTGAAATCAACATGATGAAGGACCTAGCTTCCGAGTCGAGCAGGAGGAGGCGAGCTGCTTGAGAAGCGCTCAAGAGTATGAAGGACGTAGCGAAGAGAGGTAAGAGCATGCGACTCCGTGTCTACCTTTTCGATTTAACGGTTATCTCTGCCCTAACGTATGCAGCAAAAGCCTGGTCGCTACGCAAACAGAATGAAAGATCTCTTGATGTTTTGAACGCGCAGTCGAAAGGTCGACGCTAGAAGTACCCCGCATTCTGCAAATGAGAAAGAGGATCCGAATTTCTAACCTACGTCAAAGGTCGAAAATCAAAAACGCCGTTTTGTACGCCAGGATATCGAAAATAAGGTGGGCCGGGCCTTGATGCACTTCAACGATAGCCGAAAGACGAAATCCGTTACCGACTGGAATACTCAAGTTATCATGCGCTCTACTGGAAGACCATTGGCTTGATGGTCCTATTTCTTCACCAAAAGCATTGAAGCATATGATGCCCGATGAATTACTAAAGTAAGGACGACCCACTAGGCTACTCTTGCCGCAATAGGAAAAAATGGAAGTGTTGTTGGCTCCGTTTGAGTCGCTCGACGATTAGCGCGACGACAGGTGATATACGTGACAGGTGAAATAGAAATATTTTTTTCGTTCTAATAAAAATTTCCACACATGTGCACTATAGGACAAAATTTCTTATCGTTTTCCATGTATTAAGCTATTATTTTAATCCAAAAATTTTGATTTGAAGTTTGTTGAAAAAAAATGAAAAAGAGAATGTTGTCAAATAAATCCGCGATCAAGTTGAAGGAGCGAATTAACTACTTCGAGTGCTAGATATAATATTCTTTCGCTCTTGTAGCACTTTACAAACACTTTTTCAAACTCAGACTCAACTCCACAATCGGTAGTACTCATGTTAACTAGTGGCTGCTAAATATTCAATGCAAAGTCGCCGAATATCTTAGTCAAGCGAGCATATCAAGCCAAGGGTGAAGCGTGATATCATTCTCACTCCTGCGGTTCAATACGAGAGTCTTTCTAGAGATCAAGTAGAAGATTAAAAATGTCGATACTCAAGACATGCAATGAGCACTTATAATCATATCTTTCTTTTCACGTGTTTTCTTAAGACCAGAGCTCAAATTTCAATATGCCTGATAATCATTTTTTTTTGAGCCACGCACGTCAGTGGTCTGTCAAAGAGGGCTGATTTATAAGGCCCGATACACATGTTTCGATCTTGCGATCTCGTCAGTCGGGCAGTTATCCTTTCTCGCCTTTTGCTCTATGGATGCTCCAGTCTCCCACACTAAGAGTTACCGACGGCGAACGTTTCACACTATATGTCCAGTGCAAATCCCACCGAACATACAGTGATGTACACTCGATTGCTCTTGGCTGGTATATTATCATTATATCATATATTATCATTATATCACTATTCATTATATCATATCTTTTCTTTGACAGACCACTGACATGCGTGGCTCAGAAAATGATTGCCAGGCATAAATTTGAGCTGTTGTCTTAAGAAAACACTCGAAACGAAACATATGTTATACTGAATATACCAACCAAGAGTAATCGAGTGCACAACACTTTATGTTCGGTGAGATTTTCACTGGACATAGAGTGTAAAGCGTTCGTCGTCGCTAACTCTTAGTGTGGAAAGTGCAGCCCACAGAGATTAACAAAAGACGAGAAAGGGTAACTGCCCGACAGAAGAGATCGCAAGATCGAAACACGTGTATTGGGCTCTATAAGTCAGCTCTTTGACAATCACATGACATGCGTGGCTCAAAAAATGATTATCAGGCATACTAATAATCAGGCAGGAAAAAGAAAAGCGTTAAAATAATCGTATACTCGAATGGGTCAACCCCGTCTCAATTGGTTGACCTACAAAACACACGGCAACTGAAACAGTTTACCGAAACGTCCTGTACGCATCCAAAAGCTTAGAAACTTTTTTCCTCATAAAGCAGCAATATTGGTAAAATACCATAAAAAGAATACAGCGAGAATCATATAGAAATGTCAAACACTACTTTTCTCAATAGAGTTTACGGTAAAGATATACACATGGGAGCTCTTGCAATTCGACTTTGTATCGAACTTTTTCCGTCAGAATCGCATCACCAAACTTACATCACGTTCATATTTTCTCTAGGTGCATACAGACTGATGCCTGGGTGTAAGTTGTCGCGTGTTTGGCTAAACGCTAAGTTGTCACGCGATTGACTAAAAAATGTAAATAAGCAGAACTTAGACTAAAACATTCGTAAGAAAACGTGATGTAAATTAATGGAACTGTGAAGGCCGAAAATGGACATAACATCACATTGCATACCGCCGGCGAAATACAATATCGCCAAAATTATTCACTGCCACCCTGCAAAACGTCATGCGAACATTGAAATGGGACGAAATGGGAGTGAAAATTGACGGTCGGCAATTAAACCACCTTCGCTTTGCTGACAATATCATTCTCACAGCACCAAACATTAGCCAAGCGGAAAGAATGTTGACCGATTTCGATAACACTTGTGGAAAGATTGGTCTTCAACTGAATCCAATGAAAACAATGTTCATGAGAAACGGATGGGTTTCTAATGCCCCATTCACGCTCAGCGGAACGACAATCTCCGAATGCTCCAGTTACGTCTATCTAGGCCGTGAAATCAATATGATGAACGACAAGGCTCCAGAGCTGAGCAGGAGGAAACGAGCGGCTTGGGGAACGTTAAAGAGCATCGAAGATGTAGTGATGAGGACAAAGAACATCCGACTCCGTGCCCACCTTTTCGACTCGACAATTATCCCTGCCCTGACGTATGCAGCAGAAACCTGGTCGCTACGTAAGCAGGATGAAGGATCACTTGCCTTTATCGAACGCGCAGTCGAAAGGTTGATGCTAGGAGTGTCCCGTTTCTCGCAAATGAGAGAAAGGATCCAAAGTTCCGACCTACGTCAACGATCGAAAAATCAGAGACGCCGTTCTACACGCAGGGATATCGAAAATAAGGGGGCTGGACACGTGATGCGCTTCAACGACAACCGATGGACGAGAGCCGTTACCGACTGGATTCCTCGGGACGCCAAGCGCTCTTAAGGAAGACCACTGACCCGTTGATCCGATTTCTTCACGAAAGCGATAGAAGAAAGATATGATGCTCAGCGAATCCTTAGAGCGAAGAGGACCCACTGGGCTACTCTTGCACGCGATAGGGAAAAATGGAAGAGTTGCTGGTATCCGCTCGAGTCACTCGACGATCAACGGGACGGCAGGTGATACAGGTGACTGATTGTGTGATAATGGACTCATTATTACTTCAGCAGAATCTTATTTGTATAGAGCTGCTGGGAATGCGTCTGGCTCAGTGGTTTGAATGCGCTGCGAGCACACATGGTTAATGGATCGGTAGCTCGTTTGAAGATCACCAAATCCTCCATGCGACCGGATTCGGCGAATTAGTTCTACGCTTCTTCAGGAGGGTAGCAGCCTGATTTGATACATCGGTAAGCCACCAGCTACTCAGTGTGAAGTTCAGCTATGCATTTGATAACTTCAAACGATACTCAACGAAGTCGAATACCCAATGCATCTCTTGCCAAAAGCCTTCTTTATATTCTTTATGGAGTGCTAGTGGTCGACAAATGAGAAGACAACACTGATTATGCTTGCATTTCATCTGTGAAATAAGAAAAAAATCCTTGATGTAATGTGCTTTTCTTGCTGGCATGGAAATGCTGAAACCACTCTTTCATCTTCTTCTCCTCTTCATCCCCAATCAACCCGTCCAAATTTCTTTGCATACTAGTGCTATCACTCCCCGTTCTGGTCACTGTTTAGAACCTGTACGATTAGAGACAAACAAAGAACGGAGTGAAATGAGTGCGCATAACCGAACAAAGAAAGTAACAGATAAGAATAGGGCAACGTGGCGTAGACTGGTATCTCTTCGGTCACCCACTGAAGTTCACAGAGGCAGTAGAAAACAAAAGGGTGAATGTTCTCGTCGTTGATCAATCCCTGAGAAAAGCGACATGCATTCGTCTACAATCTTTAGCTTCGTTTGTGATGATTGAATGCATATCTGGCACTCACAATGGCTCGAGGTGACCTATCGATGTAACAAGTGAGTGCTGCTATCCTTCCAGACAACTGCCGTACCAATTTACCTACTCGGAACGGATGGAAAGCTTGGTGATCCTTGGGGGCGAAATCGTGCTATCGACCACATGAGCAATGCAAGCACCCCCAACCACTGCTCCAATTGCGCTCTTCAGTAGAAGAACACATGAACAAAGGTGTCAGGTCTGCGATGCAGTTAGGTAATTTAGGTTATTAAATAATCAGGTATTTCCAATGCGAGGTTTTTCGTGCTTTATTGTTGATAATGTGGTCGATCGAGGAAATGCTAAATATGTCATTTTGAATCGAGAAAATAATCGACATTCGGCTAACTGCCGTCTTACCCTGGTAATCCGTACCCGTTTTATCGGTCGTGTAGATCGAACCCACATCGATTCTCCTCACTTTCGTTTGTTGTGGGAAGAGGTACGTTTAATTCTTGGAATTTTATCATTGTTAAGTTTTTTACCTTGCTTATTGTTGGGTTTAATGTTTATTTGTTTGTTTACTGATCATGATTCTTACAATATTATCTCAAAAAATGCGGAAAGTTGCAAATGCATTACAAACACGTAATTTTTTTTCGATCTTACAGCGTTCTATCATAGCCATTCAAAAAATTGGAACATCAAAATCTACGAGATTTGGGTCATCGAATGACCCGTAAGAGTGTGACGAGAAGCCATACACAAGCCCCGAGCGAGCAAACAAAGCAGTCTGAGTGCTAAACACAATTTTATTTTCTCTACTACAACCTGATAAAATGGCACTTTTAAAAACCAGGCATGTTGATGGAATTCCAAAGATCTAGGCTTCCAAGTGATTACCAAGTCCCTAAGAGGAAGCTCTACACAACAACAAAAATCCTCATACACTCGTGTACGTCAGCCGGTGCACGGCGCCTCTCAAGGGTTATTGGAGCTTCTTGTGGGCGGCCTGAGCATCAGTGATCCGCGAATCTGTTTCCTCCTGTTTTGAACTTCGCGAACCACCTCCTATCCGTCCTTTCTGCAACCGTATCGTCGCCCCAAACTGCATCAATCGTGTGCGCCGCTTCACGAACATTTTCCCTTACGCGCTTAAGAAACATGCGAATTTGTTGTGAAGACAGCTACATCTTACAGCAATAACGGGAAAGTTGTGTACCGAAATGTTCGACAAAGAATGCGCTAGAAATTGGGCAATCAGCCGATACCAAAATCATGCGATTTTAATCACTCTTGGTAAATAAGTTTGGTGTTAGTTGCTCTAGTGCCAAAGCCTATGCAACGCTTTGAGATTCACTATATTTCCTTTATTTTCAGTATATTTCGAATCTCCTCATCTTCACAAAGTTGCTGGTTTTTTTTTGCCCGGATAGTTTCCCTAAATCTTCATCGGTTGTGAACGTCGTCGGCTCAGGAAAATATGGAAGAAGTGGAGTGGTCAGTGAATGCGAGGTGTGTTGTCAGTAGCTCTTGCATTTGAGTAGGATTACTGTTTTTTCCGTTTAAGTATTTTTTTTAAATCGGAATGGATAGACTCTCTAATATTCGGTATACAGTCTCCACTGATTTTTCTTGTTTAGGATACAACGTTTTTCCGTCTTTCAGGATGTATAGAGCTCATTCGATAACATAAATACAGGCCATTACAAAATCGCGCTTTATCTTCAGAATGGCGTTTCTTCTGGCGTTGTTGCAGCGGAAATAAAAATGAATCTTACCATCTGTTCTCATTATCGCGAGTCCCTTAAATCGCGCGGCGCGCGGCGTCTAACAGCTGTCTCGAGAAGACACATTTTGGTTAATTTTTTGAGAATTTTTCATGAATATCATAGACATTTATGGATTTTCTATGCTAGAGTCGTAGACGAAACTTTGTTAAAGTGGTCTATTACTTCAAGCTTTCATTTCCATTTGGTGTTGCCAAATAAATTCGCTGCTGGACCTAAAAAATGTAGTTTTCTTCACTGTTCCTGCATTTTATGGAGATTTTTGCAAAAAATCAAACTCTGCTTCTGACTTACATAAATCTGTGATTGAAACTGTTACTAAAACTCTGTTGAAGGAGCATCCATAACCTCCCTATTCGTGCAGAGCGCAAAATGTGCATCGAGTACGAGACGTGATCTTATTTTCGCTGCTACGGTGCTCTAGGAAATCATTCTTAGAAAACATGCACAATATTGAAATTTACTATCAATGATGGTTCAAGGGAGTAGTTCTGTGCAGCGAAAAAAGTGCCCAAACATGCCGACTGTGGAATGCATATTTGACTTTTTACAATGACTGGCGGTGGTCTGCCGCTATTATCGGGTTACTGCTGCTTATTTTATCACACAAGTCCGGGACTGGTCTGGGATCAATTCACCGGCGCCGATGGATCGATAGCTTGGTAAGTCATGAGCGCGACTATGAATCGTCGACCTTGTGCGCGACGCAGATCACCCCTAACCACTACGCCAGATGTTCTTCTATCTATATGCATATTAGTAGTAGTTCCTATTTTCGCTGTTTGTCCCAGCTACGAGAAGATAATTGGTGTTGCACTCTCAGAAGACATCGAAAGTATAAACGATCACTGCAAGATAACATCAGGTTCGGTCCCAGTCTCATAGCGTCTTCGTATTGTATGGTCTCTTGCTTCGTAGATGCTTCACTGAGGCCCATGCTAGCGCATCCAACTAGGAGAATCGATATGATCATGGGAAGATTCAGGGGGCCTGAATTCGCATGTGAATTGAAATATGGTGGAAAACGAGGGCATGTGTGGTGATCATAGTTCTCTTTTGATTAGCAGTATCTGAATTAATTTATATCGTTCTATTCCGTTTTACAGATTTACATAGAAGAGTCAAATGTTTTATACACGTTTGTGGTCCTGATCAAGAGAGCAACGCGTCTAAGTATCCAAATACCATCGACAAAGTAATACATGTGAAATACAGTTGTTTTTCCAAGCTCTGCTAAATCCTTTTTTATATAAATATATGAGACATTGGACTTTCATTCAATAGTTGGTTCTACCTCATTATAACGGAACACTTGAGAAATTTTTACTTATCCGCTGACGAAGATGTTTTCATAAAAGTGGTGGTAATCATTCTAAAGCGGCGACTTCAGTCTACAGCCCGTCGTCGCTGGTTTTTCAAAGCACAATCTTATAATTTTATAATGCTGTGAAATTCACACGGAGCTGTGTCTCAAATGCGTATATCTCTCGCCGGACAGGGCTCTTTTTCTTGACTATTAGTAATAATTCGACAGCGTAATCGTTTCTGAATCCAATGCTTTACTTATATCCTAAAAAGATTGCTTTTCTGAAACGCAGCAGTTCAAGTGAGATTGATTCTCGTGCGCGAGCAAGGTGGTTTTTGGCCAATTCACCGGCCGCTGGCTGAGGCAGCTATGGGGGTTGCCCAATTATCGATCGATTTTCGAGCTTACGATCGCCTGGAGAAAATCTCATAGTATCTAGATGTCTTCGAGTCACTGTTTGAAGCAATTAGGACGTTGTGACATTGACTTTCATGAAAGTGATAATTATAATGATTGATTTATCCGCATTCATGGCGAAATAAAAGTATTTAAAGTCTTTTTGTAGCACGGTCATACGTCATATGTGGAGTTTCCCTTTCAAAGCATAGAAACATTTTCAAATTGAACAACAAAGACTCGATCTAACATAAGACCTCTCGTAAATCGGTCCATAAATGCACAACTCTTTTGCTGCCTCAACCAGCGGCCGATAAATAGCCAAAGTGTAGTTGCGTAGTAAAATCCCTCGGGAAGGGTGAAATGCGAATTTCATTCACATCTGACGTTCAAAGTCAATGGTCCGGTTGCATTAATGTGTTGGTTAACATAGCGCATTCAGTCTAAACTTTATCTCATACTGGCAAAGCAAACGAATTTCCTTCAGAATCAAAAGTTGAGGGATTAAACTCTCTGCGTTGATCATTCCCTAGGGTACGCGTCACATGTCCTTTTGAGGACCAGCGTTTATAAGCTGTCGCCGTGGTGCCGTCGCTTTCCCACGAGACGTAACGCGCCGTTACAGTAATTGAGTGAGTCTTGACGTTGCGCGGTAAGAAGCGAAATGTTACTCATTGTGCTTAGATTTTAATTCATCCTCATCGAACATCGTTTGAGGTGATCTTCACTCATATGTGACCTTTACAACTATTTACGGTGGTGAACTGATGCATTATATCATTACTGTTGCTATCCTCCCAGTTACGCTACCACAAATCCACCAACTCGAGGGGGATGGAAGGTTTAGTGAGTCTAAATTGCGGGACTGAATCATTCATTGGCCCTTAAACGGTCAGCCAAATGTGCCGCAGAGCACCTCTGAGCTGTGCGCGCTCGCGCTCTCCAAATCAGTGAAACAATAGAAGTCAGTCGAGTGAAGCTCTAACTTGTCTGTGCTCAAAGCTTTGATGTTCAGGCTACTGCTCGAAAAGGCTGTCGTAAAGCGATTTTCAAAGTATATCATGAGCTGCTAAAATCAGAGTTCTTTAGATCTACGATACCGTATTGACAGCATGACGTATCTATCAGAGTAAGAGATATACCATTAAGATCTTTTCAAGCTTCTTCTCTTTATAGGTTGGAACTGGTTTAGCGATGAAGACCTGAAGTCACACCATGATCTGCTGCGTCCCTTCGAAATCGACAGGGTAAGCGAACTGGACTATGAGTGCTTTTATCCTTGTAGCTTGTCGAGCCTATTCGGAAGCGGGCCTTTTCGCCTTATCTTGTAACTTTTCTTTTATTCTTCGTCATAAATCTAGCCGTTTCCATCATCGCATTTGGATTTCGATGATGCCTTTCTGATGCTCTGTAGCAGCGAAGTTAGATCACTTCTCACCTTCAGCGAGCATTTTTGCTTAGATGTGGTTTGTGTATGGGTTCCCCAGAGTTCTAATTGTTAGTTAATAATTGGGTAGTTAGGAACGGCGACTCTGAAACTGTTTGGTTTTCACAGTGATTCACATTCACAGTGATACAGCGAAAAGAATGTTACAAGACGCACTCAGGGATGTGCACACCAAAATCATGAGCGCCCAGAGACAGACTTGATATATTAGGATATTAAGAAAGGTTCGAAAATCCTCTTGAAAAGGAGGAAAGTTTTGAAAAAAAAAAGATCTGAGCTTTCTAGGGATGGGCGTAGTGCGACTCGATAAACGTCGAAATTCATTAATTATCCAGTTGTTTTTTCTCCATCTTTAAGAAATTTTCAAATGTCCTGCATTGGATTGAAGAAAAAACTTTTTTTTACATTCTTAGAGGTAGTATTCTGTTGTTTTGAATTTGTGCTGATGAATAAAATACGATATACCCACTACATAGTTCAGGCAAAGGGTTAACTACCAGGAGTGTACAAGGTAATCTTCTTTTCCATTTTACAGCGCATCAGTGAAGATCTTTTCAAAATCAAACTGAGTTTCAATATCAACAAGATGAATTCAAAAGCTAATCGATCCTTGATAAAAGACCGTCCACGGACCCTAATCGAGCGAACAATGCAGAACCGAGTGTGAAATATAATCTTTTTTTTTGCTGCTTCAGCGCACTAGAAAGGCCGTTTCAGAGAGCAAAAACAGTATTGGATTGACGTTCCTCAGGCTATCAATTAAATACTGAATGCTTAGTGAAAGGATTTTGTTCGGCGAAAAAACTTCTGTGGAAATTCGTGACACTTGGAATTACACACTGTCCTAAGTAGGTTGACTAAATTTGATATCGCTTTTTCATCTGTATTTCAGGCTCGACCATACTACGCTTTTGACGAATCGATGAAACCTGATGTGTGGTTTGATCCTCGAGTTATTTTCGAAATATTTTCGTGATTTTTCTTTGAAGAACTTCCTTACCATCCTTTCAAGATTTAGGTCAAATGTTCGGACTTGCCTATATCTCCTCGACGGCTTGCTGCAAAGGGCTTTCCATGATAGCGATAAGGGGATGTCGCTAAGATTTCCTCGTTTTTTGCGAATAAGGTGGCAACTAATCCGTGATATAATTGTTCACCCTGTTTCTGTATAATTGAGTCAAAGGAATGACATGAATGGAAAAGACGCGACGACATCGTCTGAGGTGGCTACGGTGTATGAAACCAAGTTCGGATCCGAAATCAGCAACATGATATTGAAGAAGTTAACGATGATATTGATTTTTAAGTCGTTTAACTCGTCTTGTGTCCAATAACCCTTTGCGAACAACAGCTTTCGTGAGCGGTGCAAGATTCTCTTCGTTAAAAAGAGTGTTTTTGCCTTTGTTTTCTTTTACTTCAGCTTTTTGTACTACTCTATTAAGCCGTGACTTCCTCTACATGCTCATATATTTTTCGTGCATATGCGGATGCGGATTGAGTGTGAAACGTGATATTATTTCTGTTGTTACAGCACAATAAGGGGGATTTCTCGAACATTGAGCGCACTGACGAAATCATCGAAAATTAAGCTTTCGAATGACTACTATGATTTTAGACAAAAAGCTGTCGCTGCCAAAAAAAGACGTTTGTTGTGGGATCAAAATGACTGCCGTCTCCCCTAAAGAGCTGAAGAACCACTGTCATGAGTCATTCATAAGTAAAAGTTGTTTTGTTTATTGGAATGTAACTTGTTAAAATGTAAATTGATTGAGCAATAATTGATTTTTTCGATGAAAACTGCTATCTATGGGCACGTTCTACTTTACTTGACTAATCCATAGTAATGAATTGCTGTGCTAATGTAGGACCTCCTAGTTAACCGATTTGTATCTTCGTCTATTTTGTGTATTCTTAGATAAGTTCTCGACAGTTTTCTTCTCTTGTTGATGTGTTGTTGGACAGGAAATAATTTGTAGATGTTGATGCGAAAGTTTACAGAACTAGATGTTTATCAGTTCCACTGAATACCTTAATAGGCTTGAGAAGTGCTTCATTGATGATAAGAGGTTTTTTTGATGGGCGATTTCTAATTTATATAACCTAAATGGGATAAAAGAGAGCGTGTGTTCCAGTGGTTAGAGAAGCTCCGCAACAGCACGTGGTTGATCGGATCAATAATCCATGGTGCGATCCTTAGCCCAAGGTCCATTGAGCCTTCCACTCCAAGATCAGCGATTTGGTACCAGACCTGTTTGGAAGCATAACAGCATTGGATTGGTACATCGGCAATTCGCCGCAAATTATTGTAGGGGCCAGGTATGCACTGAGTCGCTTCAAATGATGTTGGATGAAGATGAATGCAGACGCATTCTCCAAGCACTATTGGTCAACTAAGTGGGCTTTTATCCTTTTGCTCTAGTTAGGATGCAGCTTTGTTAATCTAGATGAAAAAGATCGGATTAGCTGTGCAGTTTGTCAACAAAGAACTTTGAGTCCTAGATGTGACGAATTCCTGGAGCGAGTTTGAAGCAGTGCTCTGATTTGTAGGTTCTTTCTAAGCCTCTAGTTAAAGTGATTATAAAACGAGTAAGTTCATAACTGGAAGACCGATAAGTATGGTGTATGCTGTGGATAAGCAGCTTGGGCAATCTGAGTAGTTATAGACGTCTGTTAGTTTTACTGATACATTTAACGTGACCACGGGATGGGGTAGCGCATTGATTTGTGTGCAGTGTGTCAGGAAGCAAAGCGCTGATTTGATCCTCTCTCCATACTATCTTGGAATCAATCAAACGAACCCCCTAAGTGGACTGTCGCGGAAATGCAAGGAGATTCCTCTCGACCGGCATTTCACGACATTCTCATAGGAAAAGGTGAAGTCCTAAAGAACAGTCTAAACAGAATGAGAATTCTTCAAAGATCTCTGTGGACGATGAACGGGAGGAAACAAATCGAATGTAGAAAGCGCTGGGATTACTGCGATTTGTGAAAACTGCTTGTGCACGGTGGATAAAAAATATTCCAGCCATACATCCCAAATGATCATTGATCACACTAACTGCGAGAAATGTTTTTGAGCTTCATTTCAGCTCAACCATTGGGTTATATCTCATGATTCATACATTTTCATCTAAATTTCCCTGATGATGAACCAGACGGGACTCCTTTTATCGTCAGAAAGGAAGCAGCACATTTCCATACGTCCCCTTCGGATGGCTTGTCACCATCTGTGAGACATTTCTTCTGTTCGTTTCCAACATAAATAATGTTGAGCGCTAAATCGCAGAAAGAGTGAGAGTAGGGCGGGAGCCCGATAGCGCAGTGATTGGCATGCGCCCCGGAAAGGTTGAAACGCAAGTCCAACTTTCGCCAGAGGCCCAAAGTTTTACATATAACCGCCAAAGAAGCTGGTGAACGGAATTCTCCTTGATTATATCTTACAGTGCCTCTAGATTCGGATGACGCCTGTTGGTTGGTTGGCTAGGTTTGTAACTAACTGAAGTTTTTGTTACTGAGGTAAGTGGTTATTTGAGAATAGAAGAATAATGTGCGGTGGGTAAGCGGTGGCCTCGGTGGTGTAATTTTATCACGCACACACACTCCCCGTTTGCGTAAAACATGGGCTCTACTCCCGTTTGAGGTCGAATTTTTGTCACTGCTCAATTCTCTTAGGTGCATTCAACCTATCAGTATTATTACTGGTGAGAGAGGAAAGGAATTGGTGAGAAAAGAACCAGTAATAGAAAGAAAGTTCAGGTGCTCAGTGAGCGTCGTAGAATGCTAATCGATATAACTCTTCGTGCGATCTTGGAGGTATTCTGGCCAGAGCGTTTCGTAGACGTTTAGTCGATTCACTGAAAGGCAATGCTGGGAGAGGTTTGAACCAACACTCCTAGCTTCACCGGTAGTCCTCACCACTGTCCATTCGGCTATGGCGCCCAGTAGTTGACTGGCATAGCTTAGATCTATTTGTTGTGAGTTTTGGGTTTGTTTTATTTACTGCTGGTGGTTTAGCAAGGGCTCTGTCAGTTAATTCTAATTTGATATTACTTAATATGACACTTATTATGTGGTTGGTCACCTTCACTATGGCTCCAAAGTTGGGGGCAGTATGTAGCTTTTTTACTGGTATTAATTTTCTGGTTAGGTTTTATAAGAAGTTTTTTCTCGGATGAGAGCTATATGGTGCAGTAATCTTCAGGAATATTTTGGGTGGCAACTTCACTTTTTTTTTCTTTTGCACTTTACCGGTTTGTGGGGTGTCGTTGTAGGTATGTTGATAATCCTGATGTGTGTTCAGTGTGGAATGTTATTTCTCCTTATCGATCTTTGATAAGGAATTTTGCATTGCTTGCTTTCGTTATTCTATTGGAGCCTGTTTTCAGATACCGAAGAGTGATGTCTGATAATTTTTATAACAGAAGACAGTGATGCTTGTCTAGGAGGATAGCAGCACTGCTGACTTCATGTATCGGTAGGCCACCAGGTAATCACTGTGAAGGACAGCTATACATTTAATCATGTCAAACGATACTTGACGAAGTCGAACGCACGATGCGTCTGTGAAGGACTTAACATCGGCGAGAGCTTTGTCTCTTTTTTCATCTCTTATGGAGTGGTGTTTGTCGAAAAGTGAGAAGAAGCGGAACTTCAGGACAATGATACGTTGCAGAACTGAAAATAAAACACCACCAGTCATGCTATATCATTTATAAAGTAAGAGAATATTCTTAGATGTGATGTGCTTTTCTTGCAGGCGTGGAGATGCTGAAACAAATCATCCATCCTCTTCTTCTCCTCATCTCCAGTCAACCCTTCGTGATTTCTTTATCTACTAGTTTTCTTTACCTACTACTACTATAATTCCCCGTTCGCATCAATGCCTGGAACCTGTAAGAATGGATACAATCGAAGAATTGAGATGTATGTGTGAGTTCAAGCGAGCCAAAGAAGTAGCAGATGAGGACAGTGCGGCGTAAAGTGTATCTTCTCTTTGTAGCGCAACCGCCAACCCATCGAAGTTTACAGAAGCAGCAGAATGCAGAGGGTGAAGCTCTTAAGGTTGATCAATCCTCTGACAAATGCATCATGCATTCGTCTCCAATTTCTAGCTTCGTTTGAGATGACTGAATTCGTATCTGGCTTTCACCATGACTCGCAGTGGCCTACTGTGTGACGAGTCAGTGCTACTATCCTTCCAAACAACTGTAGTGCCAATTTAACAACCCTGCATGGATGCAAAGTTTGACGAGCCGTGGATGCGAAGTCGTACCACTGACCACATGTGGACACAGAGCGCCCCATTCACAGCGCCATTTGCTTTCCTTCGTTGAAGAACACGTGAATAGAAGTGGCAGGTCTGAGGTGCTGTTAAGGAAGAAAAGTGGGTCAGCGATGACAAAGAAGTCTTGCTAATATCCTTCTTCTTTACCTGGCATTCTGTTTTCTCTCTTTTTTCACATCCTGTCCTTCACTTGGGTGTTTTTCGCGCACTATTGCTGATAACTACTCGATCGACTGCGCGCAATATTTGCTATGTTCAAAACGATATTTCAGTCCAGGAAGTTTCGTCAGCCCATAGCAGTTTAAAGCAGTGACTGCGGTCTTGTTTGCTATTCCGTACCCGTTTTGTGGATTGCATAGATCGAAAATCGCGAAGATTCTTTGTTTGTTGCGGGAGGAGGAACGTCAGTCATTATAGTAAAGATTTTTTAGTACTTAAATGTTAGACGGCGATAAAATTTGAGGCCGATCTTACTCACTGAACAAGAACTTTTCATAGGAAATTGAAGTTCATTAGAAAGCTTGAACATCTGGCTACTACTCTAAGTTGCTGGTTTTTTGAAACACGCCTACATAAAACTTTTTCATTCAGGATATTATTTTGTTTCACACTCAAATTTCGCCTTCATTTTTATCACGCGTATGAATCACAGCGAGCACGAAAAGCATATGAGTTCGTGAAGAATTTTCCCTACTATCAGAATCTGTGTTTGCATCTAAGATTTCTATCGATACAGTGAAAGAATTCCCAATTGAGTGACAAAATTGCAAAAACGATTGATCCCCCGCTTCGTGAGTTGGCATGTAAACAAAGTCGCCGAAAAGGTTCATAGCTGAGCAAAATGTGAAGCGTAGCTACAGCGACAACCTGTTAGTACAGTAACGCCTCATCTACCTCGTAGCTCAATAGTCATCTATCACACTACGCATCATAACGACGGCAAATGTTCTTATTTCAATGGTAATTTTTTTCACCACATCGACAGAAAGTTTGGATAAAAACGTGTGATTCTTATATTAAGATAATTCTGTACACTATGATATGCTTTACGTGTTTCAGGCGATTTATACTCGTACTAGAAATGAAGACCAAAAGCGAGTGAGAAGCAAAATATTATTCTGAATGCTACAGCGTTATGGAAGGATGTTTTGAAAAACCGGCAACACAGAGTTGTAGCGAGAGACAAATGCTTTCTAATGAACTCTAACACTCCTGTGAACCCCGCTCATCGCTGAACTCGGCAACTTCATTATTTGTGAATATTTTCAGCCTATGATAAACAAGCAATACTTCTAATTTTTTGAAAATTAGTTTCAAGCGTCTTCAAGTAGCAAAAAGCCTCTTTTCGTTTCCAATTCTGTTCCATGTGATACCTTGTACAGCAATTTCAAGAGACTTTCATAGAAAATATGTGAAGAGTTTCGAGGAGCATCCTTGGCTCCTTCCATGAACATTGCGTGCTTTTTCATCGATTTCCACTTTTGTATCATTTACTGAGATGGAGCTCCAAGTGTCTCGATCGATGGTTTTACAACGATTAAGCAGCATGACAAAAATTCTAGAAAGGGTAGAGGAACCCCTTGAATTTTGCAGTAAAGCTGCACAAGCATGGTAACTGCTAGAGTCTATGATTGACACGAACATTGGGTAATGTTGACACTATAGAGGTGCCTAATACATAAGCTCGATTTTCAGAAAGGGGTTTACATCTTTCATGAGTGAGAGCTTCGCATGCGCTAAGTCATCTGCTGCGACAAATTTTGCGTGGGAGTAGTTGGAAGGTACAATCCTTAGAATTTTAGCAATTCCCTTCTGTTAGTTCTCCTCAGGCCACTTGTTGGTCCATCCACTGACTATGAATTTTGCTGTTTTTGGTTTTTCGTCGAACTCAATCGCATGTTAGGTCTTTGTACATTACAAAGTGGTTAAAGATGCTGTGCAGTACACTAGAAAGTGGTTAAAGATACCCAGCAACACATACCTTTTCATCGGCTAGATCCCATATCCCGTGCTTAGCAAGCCATCCATACATATTACTTAGATGCTTAGATGGTCCGTCTTCACGTTTCCTGACGTAACCTTGCAAGCGCTTCTTCAGATCCTCATGATGTCGTTTTCAAGGAATGATATATACCATATTCCTTCGTTTTTCCTTTAATTATGTTTTTGTAGTCTCAGTAGTAACTAGTGCGAAGGTTGTTTTCTATATAGGCCTCTGTGATGCATTCCAAGAAAACGAAGAGAACATTCTGTTCTGCACTCAGAGCGGTTAGCCATTGCCCGTTTGATCTTCTCCGCTATTTATTGGTAATAGTGGATTGAAATATTGATTTTAGGCCACATTGTTGCTGGGAAAGGATAGAATTTTAGGGAGGGTGCCCTGTAAACTTTTTTTTTGAAAATTAAAACCGACCAGCTGTCTTGATAATCTCCATTTTTTTTTCGCTAATCACAGAGCTCCTTCATTAAACCATTAGTAGTAGTCAATTTATAGCACGAAATGGGAATCTTGAATCCGGTTTGATATCTGAAGAAGCCTCCTTAGCGCCCATTACCAACAAATTGATAATTGATCAGTTCTTTAAACTTCCTAGTAGATCTTGTTGTCCTAGGAATCCGCACTGTCTATAAGAAAAACGACGCCCTCGAGAAAGGAATGCCGTCGTTTTTGGAGTGCAAAATTTTCAGTCCTCATTCTTGTGATCGCCTGAGATACTTATCTCTTTTACACTCAACTTCCTGGAACCAGGCATGTACAGTTTGTAAGGCTCGCTTTTTTCCTGCGCCTTGGCTTTACCTCTCCTTGGACACCTCCTGTTGTCAAAAAAGTGATGCGGGGTTTTGAGCGACGGCACCTCCTTTAACCACTCATCGTTTAGCGAGAAAGTTTGCAACCTAGTTTTGGGTTTTTTTCCTCGATATTGAAGACCTTGTATCCGAAATAATTATCTAGGCATACATTACTCGTCGTAAAAAATGTTCAAAGAAGATATACAATAGTGTACAAAAAGTTGACCCTTTTTGTTCACAGTCTATAGCAACTTTTACGAAAAAGATAGTCAATACATACAGTAGTGCACACAAAATCCGAAAACTCCATTGACACAACAAGCAATCCAATGTTTTGTCCAGGTGTTAGCCTTCGCTTGTCTGGAAATAGTCGACTCCTCTTCACATATGAGAGCTATAATCATTAAAATAAGCCATGCACTGAATCATGTAGAGGAACAACATCGTATGAGCAAACAGTTGGTGAACGTCTCTTGCTTATTCATCACCACTCACTGTGATCTTTTATCTTGTTCGCCTGAGTTTGTAGCACCTGATTTCCGACGGAACTTTCTCGTTCTTTGATCGTCGTAGTTCTGAACTAAAAATTTCCTGCCTAAATAGGTGGGCATTCCTTGTACCACTTCTTGAAAATGCGCTCAATCATGTTGTCTCTTTTTTCATTCTCATAATTTGAATTTTAAAGTTCCCAAAAATGTTGATGTTTTCGAAAAATGGTCATTTCTTCTCGATTGAACACATTTGTTTGAATTTGATGAGTGCTTAACCTATCGTGGTCATGAGTTACGACCATTGCGACTAAGTGGATCGAAAGTTTACACAAAGGGACTCTACACAGAAAAACCTTTGGAGAGTGATGTGTTTTTAGCACCGCCCGAGATTACTCTTAGTGCGCCTATTTCGTAAGTTCTTTCACTCGTTTCACCTCGCTGCCAACTTCAAGCACCAAAGTCTTCGGCTAATTTGGCTTGTGCTTGAGAAATCTCGGTCTCCCTCGTGAATGTTTGCAGTCGGTCCACTCTCTCTAACATGAGATTTTATGTTAGAGCTTTCCCCATATCTTCTAGACCATGACCCGTTTCCCAGAAAAGTATGAGTTCTTAATCGTTGATCCTAGTTGATGAGTGCCTTGATGAGCACAGGTAAGCAGAGTGAAATCAGCAGCTTGCGCTTGCTGAACACCACCACTACCACACAATTTGTTAATGATAATAGCGCTCAGTACTTGAAGTTGGATGGCAAAGTTGAATTGTTGCCATGGCAAATCTACTTTAAATCTGTGCACTTGAATGGCATATCGAAGAACGTTCACTTCAGGATATGCTCTACAATTATTATGAGTTCAAAGCCACAGCTGTCCCCACAGACATGGCGAAGTCCAATCTGTCGGAGCACGGATTCTGTTCATAGAGACAGTGTTATAACAAGGTAAATTTCAAGCGAGTGAAAAACCAGGAAGCTTTTTTAGAAATCATTTCTTTGTTTGATGTTATTCTGCTGTTAAATCAGCTACTTATTAACTCTGACATGGAGCAAGACACGTCAATAAATAAGCTGCTTGGGTTGGTATCGCGCACATGATTTCTACGAGTACTTTCCTTTGAAACTGATGTAAAACCGAAATAACACAACATATTATAGTTGCATATAGCGCAGTGGTTAAAGTGTGCTATAGCTCACACGTTAGTAAAAAATGCGATCTCGCGCCCGCTTTACCAAACCTTCTAGACCTGCAAGGTCTGTGGATGGGAACTAGGCTTGTATGGATAGCAGCACGACTAGATATATTAGTAAGCAGTGATCTCAAGAAATTAGTCCATTGCGCTAAAACTGATTGTTGATTACTAAATCAATACTAAATTCAATGCCTAATTTAATCGCACTATGATCGGTTTATCGCCAATGTGATGCTGTAGAGGAATCTTATAATACAATCTAGTTCTTTATAGCAGCACACCTGCTCCGCTGGTTGTAATGAAACCGAAGAAAGTTCATTCCAACGTAAGCGAGGAACTGCACGCGATATTATGCGAACTGGCAGAGGTGACTTTCACTTTGGATCAGATCCAATCAAGCAATCAAGGAGATTATATTCAATTGATTTTTTAAGGAACGGCAATCGTTGCGATTATCCGAGAGTGAGCGCGCCACGATAGAAGGGACCATTATGAAATTAAAAGCGGATTTGAGAATGACATAAGATCAACTACGGTTCAGTAGAGAAGGAAAGCTTCGATTGCGACCTACAGAAGTACAATTTGGACAAACAGGGGTACAGTACACAACAATCCTTTATTATTATATTTGTGTGGCATTGCGATAACCTTCTTCAGTAAGTAAAAATCATGAGTTTCGATTTTTCATAATGCCAGATCCTGTTTTGATTACTTCAACAATCTGACATATGCGGGTGAACATGCTAAGCCTAATCGCTGTTCCTTGTGGCAAATCCCAAATATTTAGTTAAATACGAACTAAGTGCGACCATTCGCATATCATGAATTGCAAATGAAATAAAAAAAAGCGGTGCCTACGTGATGTGCTTGTTGCAACTTCAACATGCACGTAGACGTATCTGGGCTAGGTCTACCGCGGATTCTTTCCTACATGTCGAGTTGTACAGGAGCATACAATAAGTAGTTGGGCTATAAAGAGGACACAGTTCGCATGCAACCAATATATTCAGATAAACTGAATTTCGAGGCATACTGGACTTTACCAAACAGAATTGTCTCTCACTGAATAAGTGAATTTTTTTTGGTTTAGACAGTGCAGAGCATGCCATTGTTTGAAGTTTACCTCTTTATCCCTATCCGGTGTATGACCGTCAGTCCTCAACCTTCTATGGACAGCAGTTGGCGTTGCTGCGCGTAGCACGATTTGCAAGCGGCGCGCAATATTCGTTATTTGATTACGTTTTTCTTCAATTGGAAAAGAGATTTTAACATTTTCTTCTTCTAAGCATGACTTTTCTCTATATATTCTCCCACTATTTTTTGCATGTAAAGCGCTCATGTTCGAAGCGATTATGATGCTGGTAGTATATCAATTATGACAAGTTGTACAAAGGATAATATTATATAGATTGCTTGCTTTCAGCGTCCTCTCGTCCTATATTTTGAAAAGTTATCGTACTAACTGAGAATTATAAACCAGTTGCTCATCAAGAATGATGCTGCGCAGTGCATGCGATATCAGTCCATCGATACCTTTTAGGGAATATTTTTGATTATCTGGTATAGATTTGTAGGATGGACTTTGCTGTATCGTTTAGTGTATGATGAATCTCTACAAAGTATGCTCGATGCGGCTGTACGCAGTGTGATCTTCTTCCCAACATTATCCAGCGTACAATAACAGCGTTTTACTGATTGTCCCAGTCTGGCTAACCTGAAGATTATAAAGAGATATGCTCAATCACTGCTCATCGACGTTCGCAAATAAGAGAAATCTTCAATCAGGCGATAAAGGAGGGAATGGAATAGAATATTAGGAATATCAGAACTTGCATAGCAAAAAAAACTGTGATGCTGGTTAAATAATTGATATTTTCATTCAAATTTTCGCATAATCACTTATTCTACACTACAAACATATCGCCGACTTGTAACGGTTTCTACCAATGAACATGCAGACGAATTCAGGCGCTCTACGCATTTCTTTTATTCAAACATTTTTAAGGTAATTTTCTTTACCTTCAACATTTTTTAGCGCTTTCGAAGACTTCAGTGTGACGACGTGCAGATAATTTTAGAGGTCTATCAGTACTTCGGAATTTTCCTGGTCCGCCATCTACTTGCAAAGAACATCCTCCATCACTTAGACTGGAATGTTTTACCCAAGAAAGCTGAACTCTCTGCAGACTGTGGTCAAGCTTCTAATATTAGAAGTTGTGAGAAAAAAGAAGTAACCTCAGAAAGTATTTTGGAAGAAAGATTATGTCATGTCTGAAGATGAAAGATTAAGTCCTGCTTGATCGCTTGTTGGCAAACAACAAAGATTAGGATGTCGGTGACGAAGTCGATAACAGCATGAAAAGCAATGCACTCGTCACGAGTGCGTCCTCTGGGGATAGTAGCTTAGACGACGATGAACAATATGCAAAGGAAAATAGAGAACATTGGTAAGTGATCAAAGAAAGTAACTCTTCAGAATGTTACACTTTGAAGAGCGACACGGTATGCAGGATGACGTAATGTTCACGAGCCATGTGCCATTTGACGTCTATGAAAAATCATGATCGATCATAGGTTTATATTGCAAAGCGGACAAATCTGCGGCAATCAGAACAAGGCTGGGTGGAGAAAGGCGAGCGTAGTAGAACTAGAAATTCCCTCGCTTTGCTCATTCAAAGGAGTATTGTCTTATTGCCACATGTAAGACATTACCGGAACGTTACCCCGATTGATATTAACATTAAAAAATGTCTACTTGAGAAGAAAATGTATTTCGTCAGTACAACCCCCGCATAGGGCACGTTTACGGGTTGAAGTGTTGAAAATGTGAGGTGAAGGAGGATACACCTAGGAAGTGATGATGTATGTATGAGTACGTAGAACTCATTGAACAGTCGGACGTCTCATAGATGGACAACATACTAAAGAAGGAAGACACCTCTACGCTAATGACTGGTGCACCACCGTTTCCCTACTTGAGTGTTTACTACAAGGGAAAACATTTGGGGGCCTAGATGTTGATCAAGCTCGAGCGAATGCTAGAAGGACTTCTAATGGATGCAGTGAATGTCAAAAGCCTGTCTCTTTGGAATATTTCAGTACGTTTATAAAAAATATGACCTTCGCAAACCCTCCAGAGATTCGAATCATTGTCTCTACGAGGTTGACGAAAAAGTTTCTCAGCACTCGCAAGAAATTGAAATGTTATGTTTGTTCCACGCACACTATCGGTTATTGTAAATTCATGATAATATCACAGCATATCATACTTTTTGTCACGAGTGTTTCTTTGACAAAATGCTAAAATGCAACATGCCTGATAGTTAATTTTGAGTCATGCATGTGGTCGACCATACAGCACGACACGTTCGGCGATTTTGTCATGTAACGTCGTGTGGATATATTTCGTTTGCGATTCCTCCATGTAGGGATAGATATCATTAAACGAAAAGGCACAGTGCAAATGGCGAGCATGCAAGGCCGAAACACGTGCATTGCACTGTACAGTTGCTCACAACGTATCACATGCATAGCTCAAAAATAACCATTAGACATATCTCAGAATTATTGTCATAATAACGCAATGATAACGTTAGTTATAGTGCATTAGAACTTGATTTTCTCTTCGGATATCAAATGATAACGATGGACAAAATTGAGCTTCGAGTTTCAAAACGCTGTTGCTGAAAGCGACAGCTTTCAGCAATAACGATTTTGAGTAGATCTGGAAGCTTGCAGATCGCTAGCAGAAGACCGTGGATAGTGATAGTCATTGGAAAATAACTTCTGCTGGTTATAATTGAGTTTATGCATAAGTTTAAGAATTTCAGCTGGTGTTAGGAAACTTATTTCTTAACTCATTGTATTAACTGCTAACTGCTTGGAAACGTACCAACTGTTGATTATGTAAAAGTGCAACATCTATGCAGCAAGTGTAAATTGTTAAAAGATGGGAATTGTTCCGGCTGTTTCTTGTTAAATAGATATGTTGAGCAAATAATTCACATTATAATTAGGATGTTGTAGAAATTTAGCTCAACAATATTCATTATTCTCAAAGAACTAATCTACATAAAAGTGAATACGCTTTTTACTCTTATCCAATTCCCCTAAATATATTACTTCGTTCTCACAGCCCAGAATCAGACTGAAAGAGTCTCATAAAAGTTTTTGTTAGGGTTCGGCACTACAAAATATATGTTTCTGAGTTACAGTTTTGAAACATCGACGATAAAAATATATTGTTTTTCCTAGAAGTAGAGATCCATTGCTCAAAAGTCATAATTTCAAAGCGCATGAGTACTCAAAATGCCTTTATGTTAGTCTCCTTGGTGATGAATCATCTATTCGCAAAGACAAAATTCTCATGACCTCAGAACTTTGCTAGATGAATTACCAGTATATTCACTGTGTTTAGAAAGGGTGAGCCAAGTATTCCGGGACAAAAAGAAATATTCTATTAGTTTGCTTGGCACATTAAGAAAGCGTTTTCAAGAACTATCTATTGAAATCTATGTTACTCAAGTAATGAATGACTACAGAAGAACAAGTGAAGAAGCTTTGTTCGTTGAAAAGTTCTAAGCAAATACCAGCAAATCGAACTCAGCATAAGCTCCAATGTAGAACAACCTCTTTATTCTTACAGTGTAACATGAAGGTCATAATAGAAACCAAACGCAGTATCAAATTTCACATTTACTAAGCTGTCAAATGATTACAAAAATGCGGTCATGAATCTGTGCCTGGAGAAAAAATCACGAAAAATCCAGTGTATTTGATTTGTACACTTTGTCCTATAGATGGTCATTTGATCATAACCTTATACTGACTATTAAGTACTCCGGTTGTGATGAGAGTTCTGGAGCACTTTAATAAGCATGAGATAAGTTCCATGCATTCATGAGAATATTACGACTTTTTGTGTGGTATTTTCCCACTGAAGGCCCAAATATTATTCGTCTCTCTTTTGACTTTGCTTAAGAAAAGTTAGTCCGCTGTGGTCAACGAAAAGCCCGATTTACTGCAGTAAGACAACGCCAGACCGCACACTACCTACAAGACCAAGACAAATTTGATGAATTGAATCGAGTCAAGGTTCTGCCGCATTCCGCCTACAGTCCATATTGCGTTCCATACAACTTTGGCCTTTTCCGATCAATGCAAAACTTCATGAAGGGTCGCCGTTTTGAAACATTTGAAGAAGCTGAAGAAACATTTGACAAGTTCTTTTAATCGAAATTGAAGAAATGATTATGCGACCACATTCGAAACTTGGCGGACCAATGGCACAAAGTTGTAGAAAGCGATGGCATTTATTTTGAGGAATAATTATTATTGTTTTTGTTTGATATTCACGCATCAGATTTCAGTTTTGCGCAAGTGCTCAAGAACTTTCTTTCCAACCTGACACTGCGTTCACAAATGATCTCTGCAATGTTGTAGCAACTGTTTTTATAGTGTGTGCGGTTTCGTACAACACAGACTGTAGAAAGTGGTACGCTTTAACTTGAATTTTTTTTTGTAAATCTCATGCTTTAGTCTGAATCTGAGAGTAACCTCATCGATTGCAAAAGGGTCGATGTCAGCCATCAATACTCGACATCAGATGAGCTATATAAAAAAATCGATTGTTTGGAAAATGAGGTGGAGAGACTACAGTCGGTTATCGAGGTATGTGTTCAAATTTTTTGGAACTTGGGATGCATGGTTCCTATTTCGGTTCAATATAAGGTTAAAATTGAAGTGCATAATGTTAGAAAAAAAGACAAGATTTTCATCAAATAACCTTTTGATACGATTTATTGCGCGGTGGTGCTTCTAGGCATTGAAATCGGATATGATTGACAATGAGAGATCATTTACCGAATCAAAGTGATCTAAATTGTGCTTGATATTAGGCTTTATATTTAGATCATGTTCCAAGTACTAGTAAATCTACCAAGAATGTCGTGACTGGCCTAATAAAAGGATAAAGGATAAAGCTCTCGGCGTTGATTAATCCCTGAGGGATGCGCCATGCATTCGACTTCAATTTTTAACTTCGTTTAAGGTGATTGGATGCATATCTGGCCTTTACAATGACTCGCGGTGGCCTCCAGCTGAACCAAGTCAGTGCTGCTTATCCTCCCAGACAAGTCTGAGACCTGTGTGGTACCAATTTACAGACCCCGGAGGGATGGATGGCCTGGTGAGCCATGAGTGCGAGATCGAACCAGTAACCTCGTGTGCGACGCAGGGCACCTCTAACCACTGTGCCACATGCGCTCCTTGATTTGAGTCCCATTTGGAGCTCAGGTGGCGCAGTGGTTAGAGGTACTCTGCGTCGCACACGAGGTCTATGGTTCGATGTAGCGCTCACGGATCACCAAGCCATCCGTCTCTTCGGAGTCGGTAAATTGATACCACACAGGTCTCATACTTGTCTGGGAGGATAAGCAGCACTGACTCGGTTCAGCGGGAGGCCTCCGCGAGTCATTGTAATGGCCAGATATGCATTCAATCACCTCAAACGAAGTTAAAAATTGAAGTCGAATGCATGGCGCATCCCTCAGGGATTGATCAACGCCGAGAGCTTTATCCTTTTATTTATATATGTATATATAAGCACATATAAGTCCCAAAAGTCTCGTTCATATTCCCTTTGTTTTCAAATGCGATAAGCATAGCTATAAAACGTTGTTTCAGCTGGTAAGAGCAATCAGTAGCTATCATTATTGAAATACCAGCGAATACTCTAAGGCGCCAATTAGTTCGTAACCGCTTATGTGACGTCTCTGTATAATGAAAGATTGTAAAATATGTCCTAACGGCAGAGACGGTGATTGTGTGAGCTTAAGTATAGTTTACATCATCTCTTGCAAAGCGTGCAGCGATAAATATATTAGTGAAACGGCGACCTGCACTTGGCAACATTTGCGTTTTTGAACAAAATGGTCACCATTGACCAGAAGTGGATCTTCTTAAAGAGCTAGCGTCGTCCAAATCAGTGGTTGTCACAGATCAGCATGCAGCACAGCACCGAGATCAAATTGATTTGGGCCAAAAGCTATGTTGATCATTTTCTAATACCGAAGTGAGTCGATTCATTGGGACTTGTTGCAAGCCGGTCAGGCCCTGCAGCGCTGAGCGATATTGGCAGCAACTGGACCGTTGCAGTCAAGCATCAGCGTCACCGCCGTCGCCAAGTCATTTTGCTTCATGACAGTGCAAAGCCACACGTTGCCAAGAAAACAGGAAAAAATTCAAAAGTTCGACTTTCTATAAACCTCGGCATAATTAATTGTTATATGAAAATCGAGAAAACTTATCTTAATTAGCTGACTCGAGGTTGGTTGGATGAATGATTTTCATCCGCATAAAAGAACATCTAGATAGTAAATCTAAAATAGATAAAGCGAAACCTTTAGGTTTACATAGGGCACAAAAACACAGCAACAAGGATTTTGATGTGACTTTCACAATCCTAGCGCAGGAATCAAAAACATCCACGCGCAAGACTCTTGAGGCATTTTGGATAAACGCCGAAAATCCCGAAATGAACCGGAAGGACGAGTGCGTCACCATCACACGAGATCTCGCGCCCTTTCTTCGTTTGATCTTCTTACCTGGCCTAGGCAGCATATAAATAAGACCATCCGAATCATTCAAATAGACTAATACTACAAACGCCCAGGCTCTGAAGAAGGCGGGTCGCCGAAACGTCACCCGAACTTCTGCGACTAATTTACCAACCTCGCGTCAGCTAATCAAAATAAGTTTTCTCGATTTTCATATAACAAGAAAATTGACCGTTTCGGGCTGGGAGCACTTGGATCATCCGCCGTATTCGCCAGATCTCTCTCCGTCCGATTTCCATGTCTTCAGATTATTGGAGCACTGGTTCGACAAGAAGAAGTTTTGAGACATCAATCATTTGCGTCGAGAATTGAATGGTTGGCTTGCATAGAAGAATGATGAGTTTCATGAGCACGAAATTGATTCGTTGTCGGAGCGTTAGCGGAATTGCATCCAGGCAGACGGAGAATACTTCAATCAATGTTATCTGACACTTTCGATTACACGGAAAAACAAATTTTTGAATTTTTTGGATGAAGTTCGAAAATTTGGTTGGTCACCCAATATTTTACTTTTTACTTGATTTTTTTGACCAATGTATCGACCAGGCGATTTACTGTGAAGCGACTTTTACTTTTCGAGACCTCATCTTTCTCTCTTGAACCAATTTCCTCTTGTCTGTTGCCGGCTGAGGTATCTTTGCTCTGAGAGTAGCTCATTGTTGTAAGAGGTATAAAAAAATCAGAAGTATATATTAGAATGTCTTTTACCCATTGTTCGGCTTAGTCATTAGTCACGAGATTGACATCATCTCCAATACAAGCAGTTAAATTAACATTTTTGTTCTTCACTGATAACGTCACGATAGTGGCATCGCAGTGTCAGTGATCTTATCTATCATGCGGTATCAACTTACCTAGGCGTTGACTCGACGCCGGTTCAACTCACTCAGCCCTTCCACTATAGCTGAGTCGAAAATTGGTGGCAGACCTATCTGGAACAAACTCATTTTCTTCGCTCTACGTGATAACGTCTTATTGAAGCTAGCCGGAGAAACAGCAACCAAAGTTAGACGTTCATGGGTATGAAACTTTGGTGAATGGTGGATGTGAGATAACGAATCAAATAGGAGAAATGCTGGGACACCTACAAGTGATATTGGGTAATAATTGTGATTATTAACCACTCGCTCTTCATCTACAACAACCTAAAGCAGGAACTAATAGTCACGGCAGGCCACAGAACTACTTAAAGAAAGAAAGCGAGTTTGAATAAAAGTAACCCTTCTGCGCCACACTTTATGAAGCCGGGCACAAGAGTGCAACAGTGCTTTGTTGTTTTCGTTGAACTGATACGATCTCAGTGAGAATTCACTTCACAGCGTTTTAAGTCGTTTTTTGAGAGATGACAACGCTGCTTTCATCACACAAACTAGGTTTTCCTCGGAGAGCGATGTTGAAAGCCAAAAGCTTTCAAGACGGAATCCATCGTCGTCACATCTGATTTTCCGACTTCTTGAACTTATCAACGACTATCTGAAGTTATTTCTGACGGCAAAGTATGATGCTATCTATAAAGAAGAATCTTTGAATACGAGCGATACTCGGAATTTGGTATTTCCTCATGATGTGCTCTGGTTGCTATTACGCTTTTTCGAGGCATAGCGCTCCTCCACCACAGCATCATCGAGGCCCTCGCTCTTTCTTTCTCTTTTGCGTGTTGAACTTTTTCGGAACGGCATGTGCCTGTGCTGGTACACTATTATTCAAGATTAGACAAATTTTTTGAAACTTTCCATTAAGGCTTTATATTAGGCTTTATATTTAGATCATGTTTCAAGTACTAGTAAATCTACCAAGAATGTCGTGATTGGCCTAATAAGAAACCCAAAAATAACATCACTGTACAATACACGAACGTATGCGATCGATTGTGGTGGCGTTCTAAGTATGGCAGAGTGCTCAAGTATCATGGAATATATCAAACATCACTTTTGGCTAGTATCTTGCATAAGTGGCTGTCCAATAGATCTGGCGATGAGATGTCAATGGGCGATCACCGCTAAGATAGGTGTCGTCGGTAGTGGAACAAAGTAATGTCCAGCCAATGCTACTCCATGATATCAGCTTGCAAAAAACAGTGGGTTAGGAAGCCGGCACATTACAACTTCATTCCTTATTGTTTGCAAAGAGAATGTCCTGTTACGATATATGCAAGAAGTAGGCTCTGTTGTTCATCGATCTGTTTGCAAATTTATCCAATTCCACTAAATGAAGTTACTTCTCTTAATGATCTTTCGTCTTCAACCTCGATGTCAAAAAGGATCCATACTACAAAACAGCTGAAGCGTTGCTAGTGATTCAGATAGGTCTACGAGACAGTTATAAGCACCGTGAAATCACTAGTTCACTAGAGGAATACTCTAGGACACACAGTAGGACTATGCTTCATCGGCCACATATGACTTTTATGATGTTCTCTTAAATCAAATATCTCAAAATTAGGTGGCAATCAAAAACGATTGAAATACGGAAGCAGTGATATACACCAAAGCAATACACTCATTCATACAATAACGCAGTCAACAAGACAAATGCGCAAAGATGAAGGTGATGTGGCTCTTGCAGCTGTGACGGACATTCTCAACGATTACTAGCAATGAAGCAAAGGGTTTAGCGCTCAGGATTGCTGGCAATATCATCTGCTTAGCACGATTTTAGAGAGGGAAAAAATGTTCATTGGCAGTAACCCTTTAACAAAGCAAATCACCATTGTGAATGATGAATGCAAATTAAGATAAACCCATATATTTCGGTGATAACGACATAACCATCTAGATCAGTGGGATATGAGCTGTTTTGGTAAGACAGAAGAAAACTAACTCAAGAAATAGATATAAATTAAGTAGCTACGAAAATAGTTTAACTGTTAATTGATAGAAAAGTACTCTTTTCAGTTTAGCAGTTACAGTAATATCTCCCATTCGTAAAATTTTGGTTGTGATCGGAAGTTAAATGACAAGCTCAGTTGCACACACACTGAATGCACTTTGTCGCGTATTTATTAACAATCTAAAAAATTGAAACTTTGAAATAATCTTAGAATGTTTTTATTAGTTTATTCACTAATGCAACTTAAGAGTGAACGCCGTTCGTACAAAGCTAAATTGGAAACCTTCCTTGTCGCGGTCAAAGCCGCTGAAAAATATTGTGAAGAGGCAAAGGCCGAATTGAAGAGGTTGATTTTCTTTTTTTTTTAATCAAATGATTTTGTTGAGTTTTGCATGAAGGACAAATGTAATTGAGGAGTCGTTTAACAATGATGTGGGCGGGTACAGCGCAGTAGTTAGATATGCTCAACAATATACACGAGATTGTTCGATCAATTTTGTGTCATAGCAGACGACAATCTTCGTGCGACTACTGATGAGTGGAATCAAACTTTTCTGAGAGGGTAGAAAGACTACATTGGTACATCGTCATCGTCATTTCACCGTAAATAAATGTAAAGCAATTAATTAGCTTCATGACGAAATTCATGACGAAATGACATTGACGCAGACGTTTCTGCACAGCACTCCACATATTGGGTATACTATAACATCATACCACTGCAAGTGGCAGTCAAAATAGAAAGAATTTAGACTGATTATCGATATCGAATGTTTGCCAACACAAGTGGGTTCAATGCCGATAGCGGCTGTCCCGCCAGACCGTCGACGGTTGGCTGTTGGCAGACAACGCGTTATAGCGTAAATAAGAGTGCTTTGCAAAACGAGCCTCGGTAGTGCAACGGTTAGCATACGTTCTCGGAAAGAGTGAGATCTGGGTTCGAATCCCGGCCGACGCAAACGTTTTTGCACAGCACTCCACATATTGGGTATAGCTTAGTGACGCTTGATGGTATGGAATGTCTTAGCTCATTCTTAACGGATTGATCAACATCGAAAGTTTTATCTTTTATTTCTTGTGCCTTACGATGCAAGCACGTGATATTTGATAAATTTGGCGATTACTCGAAGTGAGTGAGATGAAGGCTTCTGCTGACGAGGTGTTATGGACTGATCTAATGGAGAAATATCAGTGTAGTTCAAAATGGAATGCGTTGTTGGCATGGGCTCAAGCAAAGTGAGTCTTTACAAAGGTGATGAAGAAGTACAACAAGATACAGAAAATATTTGTTTATCACAAGAAATGTAAAATACAATATCAATCCGTTGCACCTGACTTTGCAACGTTGAAAGTGAGAAATAAGCTACATCGTCCTTGAAAACATATCAATTTGAAGGCTCATCCCCATAATTAGATGGGATTTTTGTACGATTTCTATTTTGATAGTGCTTTCTCGCTTATTTTGCATTTCGAATAAATTCATGAAAAGTCCCTAAAATTATTCTTTTGAGCCTTGCTGAATATCCTACTATAAGTGTTTCAAATTTTACTTCGGATTGGAGTGATGGGCGAGCTTTCTGTGCTTTGATCCATCACTAACCTGGGATGGTGAGCTTAGTTTTTATTCTACTTTTCAAGTGCAATATTGATTCTGTGCCTAGCGACTCTCGCAAAAAGGTAAACATTATGGATTGAATGTTCTGTCGGTATCTTTGCTCAAATCACGCAACAAATCCTCACTATATAGTAGCTTGTCGACCAAAGTTGATATTGACTGAGAACTACTCTCTGGAATCACATCGCTGTAGATAAAAAATTGTACCTGTGTATCTGCGCTTCTGTCCACTACTATTTTAGATTGTCAAATTTGAAGTGGGTGCTCTTAGTCTGAGAGGATGAAAACACTAACTCTTGATAGAATAATAGGTTGTTTGAAGTAATTGTAATGATTAAATATGTCTTCAATCACTCCTGAATTGGAACGAGTGAAGTTCAATCCATGCCCTTGAGTGATTGATCAGTGATGAACGCTTTGTGCTGTGTGTAAAATCTATATAAATTGGAAACTTCAGTTGCTAAGTGAACGCCGTAGAATGCTAATCGATAAAACTCTTTGTGCGATTTTGGAGGTATCCTAGCCAGAGCGTTCATAGACGTTCAGTCGATTCACTGCAAGGAAATGCTGGGGAGGGATTTGAACCAACACAGCTTCAGCGGTAGTCCTCACCACTGTCCATACGGCTATGGCGCCCCAGTAGTTGACTGGCATAGCTTAGATCTATTTGTTGTGTTTTGGGTTTGTTTTATTTACTGCTGGTGGTTTAGCAAGGGCTTCGTCAGTTAATTCCAATTTTCATATTAATTTATATGACACTAATTACGTGGTTGGTCATCTTCACTATGGCTCTAACGTTGGGGGCAGTATGTGGCTAATTTACTGGTGTTAATTTTAAGGTGTGGTTTTATAGGAGGTTGTGTCTCAAATGAGAGCTATATGGTGTAGTGTTCTTGAGAAAAATTTTGGGTGGCAACTTCACTTTTTTCTTTTACACTTTGCCGGTTTGTAAGGGTATCGTTGTAGGTATGTTGATAATCCTGATGTGAGTTCAGTGTGGAATGCTATTTCTTCTTATCGATCTTTGATAAGGCATTTTGCACTGCTTGCTTTCGTTTTTCTATTGGGGCCTGTTTTCAGATGCCGAAGAGTGATGCCTGATAATTTCTATAGACAGAAGACAGTGACGAGAAAAATTGATGCCATACTTGTCTAGGAGGATAGCAGCACTGCTGACTTTATACATCGGTAGGCCACCAGGTAATCACTGTGAAGGACAGCTATACATTTAATCATCTCAAACGATACTTGACAAAGTCGAATGCACGATGCATCTGTGAAGGACTGAACATCGGCGAGAGCTTCATCTCTTTTTCATCTCTTATGGAGTGGTGTTTGTCGAGAAATGAGAAGAAGCGGCACTTGCATACGTGATATTTTACAGAACTGAGAATAAAACACCATGCTTCGCATATCATTTATAAAGTAAGAGAATAGTCTTAGATGTGATGTGCTTTTATTGCAGGCACGGAGATGCTGAAACAACTCTTCCATCCTCTTCTCCTCCTCATCTCCATTCAACCCTCCGTGATTTCTTTACCTACTAGTACTATAATTTCCCGTTCGCATAAATGTTTAGAACCTATAAGAATGGAGACAAACGAAGAATTGAGAAGTATATCTGAGTTTAACCGAGCCAAGGATGTAGCAGATGAGAATAGTGCGGTATGGAGTGTGTCTTCTCTTTGTAGCACAACCGCCACCGATCGAAGTTCACAGAAGCAGCAGAAAGCAAAGTGTGAAGCTCTTGAAGTTGATCAAGTCCTCTGAGAAATGCGTCATGCATTCGTCTTCAATCACAAGCTTCGTTTGAGATGACTGGATTCATATCTGGCTTTCACAGTGACTCGGGGTGGCCTACTGATGTGACGAGTCAGTGCTGCGATCCTTCCGAACAACTATGCTACCAATTTGACGACCCTGCATGGATACAAAGCTTGACGAGTCGTGGATGCGAAGTCGTACCATTGACCACATATGGGACACAGAGCGCCCCAACCACTGCGCCATTTGCGTTTTTCAGTTGAAGAACACATGAATAAAAGTGACAGGTCTGAGGTGCTGTTAAGGAAGAAAAGTGGATCTGCGATAACAGAAATGTCCTGCTAATATCCTCTCTTCTTTATCTGGCATTCTGTTCTCTGTCATTCTTCACATCCTGTCTTTCACTTGGGTGTTTTTCGCGCACTATTGCTGATAACTACTCGATCGACTGCGCGCGATATTTGCTATGTTCAAATCGATATTTCAGTAAAGGAAGTTTCGTCAGCCCGTAGCAGTTTACAGCTGTCACTGCGGTCTTGTTTGCTATTCCGTACCCGTTTTGTGGATCGCGTAAATCGAAACTCGCGACGATTCTCTGTTTGTTGTGGGAGGAGGTACGTGGGATTTTTAGAATTTCATCATTGTCACCTTTTTGTTGATTTCGTCTATGCTTTTGTTTGTTGTTTATCATGTTTCTTAGAACATTAGCCTACGATATGCTCGAAACTTGCAAGTGCGTTGCAAATCCGAGATTGTCTTTATTATTCTTTTGTTATTATCATTCGTCTTCCTAGAATTAGATCGTTCCATAAGCTTCAACAGTAAAGGAATAAATACCAAATTTTCCAACCAGAAGTAAGTCAAACTGGATGATTTGGTATCGTTTAATTTCACATTTTCGTATACAACTTGTCTATACTTGCTTCAAGATGGAGCTGTCTTAGGAACAAATCCGCTTGCTAGCCAGAACGATTGGCGTGTAGGGGAAAGTGTTAGTGAAGCGTCGCGCAAGATTAACCCTTCAGGAACGGCAGTCCATCGATCGCAATGTGAGGCTCGCAAGAGACACGGCATTTTCGTTACTCATCTAACGCTTTTAATTTGGAAGTCAAGACCTCTAGTTTTGCGTATGATTTTCTGCTAATTGGGCTTGTTTTTCACGCATATTTATCCCAACTATATGATAAAAACTTTGAGTGGAAAACGTAATCTTCTTTTTGCCTTCACAGTGTTCTCTGATAACCTTGAAAAAAGTTAATCAAGTGGTTACCATATGTCTAGGAGGAACACTGTGTCCAGCGAGAAAGACCCTAAAACAGTCGTGTAACTGATCTGGAACAATCCGTTCCTTAGTAGTTAATGAATTGTTCTGTAGACGCCCCAGGCTCTACTGATCTTCCAGAGTGTTCTGTCCGGCTTTGAACTTCGCTTACCACTTCCTAACCGTCCATCCCCGTCTCATCGCCCCATGTTCCATTTCTCTTGTGCGCCGCTTCACCAACATTACCGCTTACGCGCCATTCGCGCATGAGAAGTAAGCGGCTTTGTTCCTACGACAGCTCCGTCTTGAAGCAGACACAATGAGGTTGTATACCAAAATGTGCTCAAAGAAATACTGAGTTGAACAATACCAAAGTCGTGCAATTTTAATGGAAAAGTCGTACTAGAAAACCAAAACAACACGAAGTTTCCGAACAACTCATAAACCGCACTCAGTGTATTTCTGCATCATTTAGCAATAAACGCAATGTATG
>JAHQIW010007031.1:0-240151 GCA_019055375.1 Parelaphostrongylus tenuis | reverse complement strand
ACAGAAGCTAGATTTAGGGGCACAAGAGCAGCTTAAAATTCTCTGCGTCAAGTTTAGAAACTGAACTCAAAAAACAGCTGGAAATAAACACTAATTCCTTTCCACAAGGAGTTTTCATAATTTTGAGGGGACACCAAAAAAACTACTGGGGAAACAGGTAAAACAGACCATTGTTTTGGGGACACGGGAAATTAAGGAATCCTACGAAAACATCTTGGGCATTTACCATAGATTGAAGACTCGGGATTACTATTTTCCCAATCCAAAAATAAAGTTCAGTAATTTAATTAAAACTTCATTCTTCTTTGAATTAGATCCTTCTTTTTTGTTTGCGTTCCATGTTGCAATCATGATAAGTAAAGCGAGATCGTCCAGAAGGCACTCAGTTTTCTCCATCACAACTTCATAACTCTGTAACAATCGTAAGCTTACTTGTCAGGATCGTGGGACGTGTAACTTTTAGGATTACCTTCTTCCCCTTGCTCTTCTTCGCTATCCTTGCAAAATATATCGAATAGAGGTCCAATCATAGGTATTATCATGAACGCGCCAAGAGGAAAAAAATCGGCGGTACGATTCTTTGAGCTAAAATGTCACTTTATGCAATATTTCGGATACAAATGTCAAAATTTTTAAGTAATTTTCGTGAGTCGATCTAGCCTTGTAATGGAAAAAAAGAGAAATGAAACTTTTTTCGCAGTAACTAGGAATTTACTGGGGCACACAGAGGTCGACAAATAGTCGCTTTTGGAAAATAAAACTTTATGACGCGGCAGAACAATTTGAGAACGAACCTGCTTCAATGTGTAAGGCATCTCCTTTCCAATTACACTCTTCTTTTCCAAAGTATACATAAAAACTCCTCCAATAATTCTTCCCAATATTTCCGTCGATCTTTACCACTAAGACATGCAGACATCACACGGACGAGATCAAATGCCGGGCACATCCAAAATGAGCCATCTGAAACTGGTCCAGTAAAAAAAATTGACGACTGTTAATATGCAACTTGGCCATGGCTTACCAATCTATCAAAGTATTGTTGGCTTATACCCCCCTGAGATGCAGAGCATCACTTTCTCAATTCACTTCTCATCACTCAGACACATCCACTCATGCGAATATATAATGCATAGAGTCGGGTAATTATTCAAACTTGCACCTCAGAGAATCACAAAGTTCTGCCTTCTTGGGACTCGCGCCTTTTTGAACCCGCTTCGTTTCACATAGGGGATCATCACGTCGCATCGCGAGTGGTCAACAGCGCATGCCTCAGGGGAGAGATCTCTAATTTATAATCAATATCGGCTAAAATTAACGTTATGTAAATGTTCATTTCAATGTCATTTTGAAATAGTCCAGTCTTGGTAATCGCTATCTAATCACTTAGGTTATTGTGCCCTGCTAAAATTTGTTATTGAACTCTATCTGAAAGAAAAAAGTAAAGATAAACACCTGAAAGTCAATGAGTGCCACCATTTTCAAGTCATCTCCATTGCTCTCCAGAGAATGTTCATTGACCACAAGTCACCGTGACAGAGAACAGGTCTCATACCTAAACCACATGTGACAATACTGAGCATGGAGTTTCCATGCAATTTACTCTTACAAGAAGCATTTTTTGACCATTATTAATTGCAAACTAACAAAGCTATATTGAAATTGCAGTCGACTAGGCATTTCTACCCACTCACCTAATTCTTCGGGCAATCTATCCGCCCATTTGAGATCTACCAACTCTGATAGAGCGTCTTCCAGTTTATCAAACTTATTTGCTAGATCGTTCCCTCCAAATGTGCGAAAAATCTTCATCAAATCATCGAGTATCTGTACAAGTGTTTATTACTCAAAGGCAGTGTTAAACTTTATCAACAGCGATTATACCATAGTTAAGCAAAAGTAAACCCAACTTCCTCCTTATAAAGGGCACCATAAATTCCACTGAATGATTTGTCGATGATTTCACTCTTTTCTTCTGTAGTGAAATCGAGGGACATTGCTTCAATAACGGCTTTTGCTCGCAAAATCTAAGCATAGAAACATGAAACTGAGCACGATAGAGCACCTTCAGGAACAATAATTATAACCACTTGTCTCAAAGAATCCGTTGTGATGTTTCATAGATGTGCACAGTTTTCAGATTATCCAGATACTCCATAGCGATATAGCCTTTTACGGGATTGTTCTTCGAGAATTTCTTCATGAAGAAAATCTGAAAAAAGAATTTAGCATGAAATTTCCAATAATACACACCTCAAAAGATTTTGTTCATAGACTCAGACGACTTTTGCTCAACAGTTCGATACAAACCGATTATCCACATCTGCCTGTTTTCAAGATATGGATCTTCCTAATCGCATTCAATCGAAACCATTGAAGTGGGCACCACTCAAATTAAGTAAGTACTTCTAGCATTCAGTTCGTTCCTCCGTATATATTCTTGAACGACGCAGGATACTGTTTGAGGGCGTCTCCTTACACTTCCGAGGATAGCCTACCTATGACGTTTTCATAGGGCGCCCTTGCTGACTGCCAGAGAGCGTTGGGGATGAAGTTCGCCTCGCGCGCGCCGCAGCGAGCATCACAAATACTCGGACGTAACGCTTTTGATCACTTTCATAACCTTAGCATAGTCATAATAAAACACAAAAATTTGTGGATTGCATAGCAAAAAACTTTGAGATACTCACTGATTTATTGTTCACTTACTAATTGGATACATGTCACACAGGGCTTATTTACAAAGTACGAATGAGCCTGGGTGAAGTCAGAAAAAATTCAGCTTGCAGTATAATGCGAGGTCACATGTGATCACAGCACACTCCTCCTTGAAATTCATTTATCGGAAAACACCAAAAATTTATGAAGTAACTGCAGAAAGGAATACCTCGTGATCACGCGTGACCACGCATATACCTCAAGCTAATTTTTCCTGACTCAAAACCGAGCACGCTCCTACCCTGTGCGATTGTTTGAAAAGGCTTTTTACTTAGTCACAGCAAAAATTCTTCACCATGAAACAGCCAAAATATCAGCCATTAATCCACTGTACTGAATTGTATTCACTTAATTTTTTCGCTTTTTTCATCAAGACAAACACTGAACTATTTAATCAAAGATAAAGTTAATAGAAAGTAGGTCCTGGGAAATATGGCAGCGCCCTTTAAAGAAACTCGACAAATTTTGTCATCGCGGCAGTATAACATTATACGAATTCGACAATGGATGGCTATGAATAATCTACTTTAATCACTTCAAAAAAGGAGAGGGTACCGAGCCGTCTGCGGAGTAAAAATTTTTACAAAAACCACGTGAAGCGTTGCACCATCATGGCCCTAGTCTTGCTATTCTCAAAGGTTTGTTTTAAACCGTGATTTCGGCTATCAGCTATCAGCCGCCAACGGGATTGATGCAATGCAAGCGCGTGTGTCATCGACCTTAGTAGTGGTGGCGCGAGTCCACTCCGCACACATCAGGTTCCAAGTTTTGCTCGTATCTCATTACTTTCGTGCGGTAACAATTCGCACCGTATCCTTCTCATCAAAATCAGTTGGGAGCAAAGGAGCAAAATAGCAGTAGGCCTCGTAATAGTTTTCAAGTGGAGCAGCAAATCAATTGTTTTCCATATTTAGATAAGATTTGGGGCAAAAATGATGGGTATAAAGAAAAACGGTTTCAAAGATATGAATGAAACAAGCTAAACAATCATCATTCCACATTTGGCTCTAATAACTCTTAGGATAAATGAAAAAATCTGTGAACCTTTGGTAGAGGAAATTTTCCTTCAGGCAATTTGAGCAGGTGATTGTAGATAGTTACTTCCGTATTATGACACTGAATAAATATATTAACGTAGAGCACTATGTGAGTATCTCACAAAGAATCAGTAATCTTTTCCTACTTCTATAAAAAAGAAAAAATATGAAGAAAACAGTACGTTTAAAAGTAATTTCACATTAATTGGCTCACACATTTTTGATGATATTCAATTGTGTTCTTGAATTCCGGATCATTGAAAGCGTTATCGATGTTTCGCTGTTCCGAGAAATCCTTAGTGACTTGTTGCAGGGCTAGTTGGGTAAGGATCTAAATAGCACAGGGAAGTTTGAATACAAAGTAATGAATTTGGATGCGAAACAATGATTTTACAAGATTTTTTTCTTATTGTTACCGACAATAAACTCGTTTTTGCTTCGGCTGCTCTAAATGATTTAATTGTTCGACGTAGGTAATAGACTTCGTATCTAATATTCAAAGATAGCTCATTTCCATAGCTGAATCTTCTGAGAAGCAACTCCATATTTCCATATGTTTAGTCAAGATTGGGCTTATAACGAAACACGACCATTTCACGTCCGTTTTTTTTTTCAGAGTCAGTGAAATAAGTTATTTTTTGAACGTAGTGATGATTCCTGTGTTCCATGAGAGAGTAAGGACCCTTTGACGATTTGTAGTGGGGACGAAAAGATATCAACGTGGTGAGTGCTAAAGCTAACGATTACTAACGAAAGAGTAAATAGTATACGTGATTATACTCAATCATAGTCTAACTAAAGTCATTTAGATTGCTATGAAGACTGAACCATGTTCATAAATGCGTAATCATTCACCCCTTAAGCTCCCGATGTATAACGTATCTTGCCTCTGTCTTTTCTGGACCAACTCTGCACCAGTAAACGAAAGCTTAGTATAGGAAGTGTGGAGAAACTAATATAGACATGGTTGCTTTGCACTAATAAGTATATATAAAAAGGAAAAAACAGCGAGAAACCTAAGGCGATCTGCACTCAAATCAGCCAAAGCTTTTCTTTTGTCAACTTTTGTCGTCTTTTATAGCTTTTGGGTTATTTGGCATAGAGATACGAGAAAGATGATGAACATTTTCTGAGCGAAAAATAATAAGAATTTCGGCAGAGTTTTAGTAGCGAAATATCACGAGATGAAGCCTAAGCTCTCAAATCACCTTCACTATAAACTTCTCCGGAAGTTCTCTGTCCTTATGTTGCCAGTCAGGATCGATGAGTAAAACTTTCGACATGAAACCCTGAAAATAGCGGAAACTGTTATATTTTATTTCCTTTGATAGTTCTTTCGTTTCATCAAAAAAGACCATTTCCGTCCTATTGTGGTTACAAATGCGAATTTTGTCGCATCACATAATCTAATTAACTCTAATAAGAAATATTTTGACGTCCGAACTAACTTACCGATACATTCTGTCCCTGACGGTAATAAAGACAAAGTGATGTTTAGGAACTTCACAAACTCTACTCATGAATGTTTAAATATTGATAATGATATTAAAATGTTGTTTGCTAATCCTGTGGTGATGCTCAGTTCATGTCAAATAATAAGTGCCTTTATTTTGCATTTCTTTATTGCTTTATTGTGATAGGAGGGCATGTGGTGCAGTTGATGAAGCATTTGAATGAATACAGGGTCTTCAGCTTGACTCCTTGCCCATAATCAATAAGGTCGTTCTGTATCGGTATATGGGGTTTGGCATTCCTCCTGTCGATAAAAATAGTGAGTCGCTCTTTAGTTCAACCTCTACAAATTATTCTGAAAGGTAAATATGCACTAAATTGTCTCCGATTCATGACGGTCAAATGGATAAGACATTAGTAGAGTAAAATTCAATACTGAACATTTATCAACACGCTGACAGGAAAAAAATTTATTGCTTTTCACACTTTTCAGTCGACTATCTTCAGACTTCGTCTAGAAATCCAGCTTGATGTTAAAATGTCACAAGCTTTCTAAAGGTCTTGTAAATGGCATCTTTAGTAGTAAAGGTACGTCCGGGGTTTCTTGCAATCCTCATCAATACCACGTGCCTCTCGGTTAACCCCTACAACTGGTGGTAGTGGCGCCGAAGAAGACACGTTGTACTGATGAGCCAAAAAACGTAGGTCTGCCAGTAAAGGTGCCATAAACCAGGCCTCGAAAAAGCTTCAAACATTCTATCAGATCATCTTTTTTATTTTGATGGGCCTTGCTTTTTTTGTGTTTGCATTTATCATGACTGGTCTGCTAGACCGCAACATGAACCACTGTGAAATAGCAGACATATTGTTGCAACAAAATTTCGATTCATTCAGTTGAAATCCAGTCGTAACATTGAGTCGCGAAACTTTTGTTATCTACCTCTCTCTTCACGCTCTACACCAATAAGTGCGCTAATAAGAAACATGTTTCAAACGGCTACTGATGTGCGTACAGAAAAACAAAAAAAGAGATTACTATCGCTGAAATTGTCACAGCAACTCAGCATTTCGCTTGGTTACGAAATAATAGACTCTCCGGATAGGTTTAGAGAAAAAAGAAATCCTTTCCTTCTTTCCAGTCAAAATAAGGCCCTGTCAAACGTGCCCTCATCTGCAACAAACAAGCACTGCGTTGAGAAACGATAATACGATAGGAGCGCTCTGAAGATTTTTGTAGCAATAATTGAAAATACCACCGAGGTCAGGCCAATTTTTCAACCAGAACACCAGAAACGAATTTCGTCTAACTCAAAAAAGCCTGTAAAATAGCAGTGAGTATTCGAAAGAAGCTATTTATTGAGAGTTCACTCTATTCGCCTTGTTTAAACGAGGCTTTCAGTACTTAAGTGAGCTGCATGGGAAGTGGGCCATCCAAACTTTGAAGAAGATAAGACATTTGAAATGTCAGCTATTGTGAATAGATGGTCTACTAACAATATTAGGATTGTTACTTGAGAGAACAGTGAAATATTGATTAATGTTGAGGTATTATGCTTGTTGATGCCCTTTGAGATTTGTAAAGAAAATGCAATTCTTACTGACTTGGGTATAAATGTTACTAGATCAAGCCCGTTGCAGCTATTTGACTTATTTGTATGAGAGTTAACTTCTTTTCACATTGGCATAGTTAGGAATCATCTCTCAAACAACGAAGTTTTATTTCATCGTTTTTTGTGAGAGAAAAACCGGGAAAGCTCCCATTATCAAGAAGAGTGGTATGGTTTTATACCAGTAATCTCAGCATTGTAAATATGTGTCAGTGAAAATGGATGGTTACTCTATTATCATAATCGCACAAGCACGACCCGTTTTTATTATTCATGTAAATGAAGTTGTAATCTGCTGAAGTGATCTGTTCCGAAAAATGCTGATCCGCGAACGTCGCCCAGTGGCCCATAAGTTGTCCCCACTTGTGAAATGTTGCTTTGGTGAAAATAGATAATGAGAACAATTCCTTCAGCTTTTTTTGCAACCCTACACCACTGATCAACTCAACCTTTGTGTTGGCCTATATTTTACTTTTGAGGACTATGTAGTATCGCTTCCAAGTAGAGTATGAGCAGGTCCCTGCATGACTTCGCTTCTTTCCGTAATTCCTCTGGTAAACTCTTATGTAGCCTATGATGCTTCCCTATTTTCTTGTGCACAATTAACTTCAGATAATGTTTTACCATTTCCATTGAACGTTTGGAAAAACAAGTACAGTGTGTGTATCCAGTAATCAAGAAACCACCTATTTGAATTCTTTACTAACACACACCTTGATCCGGCAGCCGCTTTTTCTTGTTACCGAATTTGGCTACTCATTACTATTAGTTATCCCTTAGTTGTGATAAGGTTGCTCTAAGATAGTTCTGAATTACGGTCTCAAGTTCACCAATCAAGATGCCAAGTAAGAATAGATTTTAATTCAGAAATTGAAATTGATGTAGTTTGAGAGGATTGCTGAGAGGATTATCTATTCCCATAATTATTACTTGCTAAGCGACTTATCTTCATAAATAATGATTGAGCATGGTAATATCAAAATTTGCTCACATTTCCATCACCAACGTTTTTCGCACTTTTGTTCGGTCCGAATGATGCGGCCGTGTGAAATTCTCTCTGCATATCTGTTTCGATGTCTTCCCAGGTAACGTGTGTTTCGAATAGTCCTTCGGCAGGTGTGTAGATATTCATCCTGTAAGATGTGCTCAGATATGAAAGTAAAACAAATATGATTCACTTCAGTCATCTATTCCAATGAGCAATTCAATTGCGATATGTTTTCCAATAGTTTTTTGGAGCATATCGGTATGACATATTATAGAAATCATAGACCACTCATGTAATAAACGTGGTCGCTGATCATTTGTTGTTCCTGTGCGTAATTACATCTTCGATAAAACTCACTCTGCCGCACTACTACATAGGGAACATAAAATTTCGACGCTTCTTTCGAAGTAAAAAAAATTTCCACGATTTTAAATTTACGATGTTGTTTAGCTAATCATCACAACATATTATTTTTATGCGTTAAAACATTCATCCAAGTGATATTTATTATTAGAGTTCGATTATCAATGAAGGGTTTCGTAGCTTCAGCACTTGTGTTTTGCGTACGGGCGATGTAATTCCGCCTTCAATGGTTTATAGAATATTCTTAGTGCTTTTTGAAACTACATGTATTACCATGGAGGAGGCAACACGTTTCCTATCTACGGAATAAGGCTCGGGTTCACTTATCTATGAAAAAGATTACATTTTTCAACATTTCACATTCGATGAGGCGTGAAAAGACAGGCTTTTAGAACATAAAAATGACGCAAAACACCAAGGTGATTGCGTCTATGGACTTAGTCGTAGCAGGAAAACAAGTGTGTGCATTAATTTAGAACCGTTTACACATCAAACTGAAATAACTAATCGTCAATGGATAAAACAATAGATGAGGAGGTCATCTTTCTTTGAATGTTTGTAGAATCTAAAAATAAAGTGGGATGGAGGTGTTTTTGGTATGCGAAGCAGATGGTTGGCAGAGGCATAATGACATTAGAACAACGTCCGAATCGAACAATATTGTGGACTCTCTGTCGATTAACTCTATCGAAAACTAGATCTTGAGGAGTATGTTCTCTGCCGATAGAGGCGTATTCCCTTGCTTAGAAACCTTGAGGAGTCTTCATGAAGAGAGATTGCTCAACAGTGCTCAAGTTTTGGCTACGTATCTAGCGATTTCTCTATTTCTGCTTGTCTTTAGAGCTTCAAAATACGTAAATGACTGGTGATATTAGCTAAGAAATAAGTATCTTTGAGAGTAGAATCCATTTCCGTTTTGTTTACTAATCCTCAGGGTTCCAAATATTGCGAAAAACTGCGCAAATATCAAAAGAGATGGAAGGATAGTACGTTAATATCGTTCCTCTCTTGTAAAGTTACTCTCCAAGCGACTCAATACAAATACTCCTGGCCGTTTCTTCTCCTCAAAAAAGTTGTCTGCTTTATGTTTACCGGCTAACGTAAGGATACATTCAAACTTCGTATAAATTCACAGTGCTTGAACCTCATGTCAGGATTTTGTCAGCACTATAGAACGACTGATAAGAAAAATTAATCCCAATACTTCTATTATACCTTTCCTTCGAGTGCTTTATTAAGACCACGCTCAAATTTCAATAGATCCTTTCATTATTATTTGAGCCAACATGTCATGTGGTCTGGTAAAGGCTCTTGTACAGCCCGAGACACGTGTTTCGTCCCTTAGACAATTTGCGAGTTTTGAGAAAGCTCTGGGTTGATTGTTCCAAAACTTTGGAAGAATCGACTCAATCAGCTTTCGACGCCATCTATAAGAAAGACAACAATCGAGTCAGCCGATCTTACAAGCGTAAAGTCTGAAATCAAGGCCTTGGCCCAACTCTGTCTTTTCGCGCACTCTCGCGATTACGAGGGAGCGCCTTAAAAATGGCTATTTTTAGACTTTAGGGACATTTGACTAGACCGACATTTTGGGACGTTCATGGACGGATAATGAATTCTTTATGCAGCTATCGAGAGAACGTGTGAAATGTTCCGAACGCCCTTAAGACTGTGAATGCGAGGTTAGGAACCGGAAGCAAGAAGAAATGAGATTTACATAATAGTCGTGATGATAGGTTATGTAGAATCATAAATGATATTGCCTCATATTTCAATTTATTGGTAGCACTAGATTTGGAAAGCACATCCATAAAGAGATAACGGCAAGAAATCATTTAATTAGAGTTTAAAGACGAGAAATCCATCTCATCAGTTTGTTGACATGGTCAGAAGGACTACTACTTTGGGGAGATTTTCTATTGGAGGTTACGTCGTCACAATACTGTTTGGTTGCTTTTGATGAAACGTGGGTTTCGATTCCGGCCTGAGGCTTCGTTGTTGCTCACACTCAATTTTATTATCTTAGATGAGTAAACTGCGATTAATTTGGTCTCTCCAAACCCCGAAGAAAGAGAAGCTCGCCGAAACGTCAGCCACTATTTCATTATTGTGCTGTATTACTATTGTGCTCTATGATTGCTACGATTAAAAACCTTGGAACTGCTTATCAAAAAACACCGAATTACTCCGCAATCTCACTATTTTTTACGTTCGATTCGCTTTTTCGAGGAAGGTCTTCCAACATTTGCACGTGCTTCCAACTGTGTTTGAAAATCTTTCTATCCTCGTGAACGCTGGTAATCAAGGTTCCACAGAGTTCAGAGAATATAGGCTGGAGCGTCCTTACGAGGACTGCAAGAAACAGAGTGTTCTCATGCAAGTCTGCTATCAACTTCTCTACCCCGGCGACAGGAGAAGGTTCGTGAGCCCGGAGTGCAGTCAGACCCTCGTCTGATATGATGATAGGCACGGCAATGTTGCTTTACCTGCCCTCTAATCAAACCACTGCGTTTGGCTATGTGTCGATTCCGGGTTGAATAGCTTTCTTCTCAGATTACTCATTTACATTCCCCTAGCCACTTTGAAATTGCTGAAGCATACTACCTACTAGAAGTGGTTTCTTCTGTTAACACTGCGTGTAAATGCAGCATTTGCTTTCGCCTTTGTGATTTGACTAGCGTGTTAACTTTTGTCAAAGCATATCATCTTATTTCATAATTGCTATCTGAGCCAACTTCTCATGTGGCCTGTTAAATGGGCTCCTATACAGCCCGGTACACGTTTTTCGACCGTACAGTCTCGTCAGAACCCTTCGTCTTCTAGCCATCTGTGAGGCTCCCGTCCACTCACATATCTTTTTAGCGGACTCATCAGTACTGAATTGTATCGCAATCAGCTGTAGAATCACCCTAATTAAGGTCAACAATCTATGAGTTTGACCGATTCGGGACATATTCTAAGATATTGAGGAGAGAGTTGAAAACGAACGAGGGGCATATGATCTTTTGGGATATGGATACCACCTTTCTACATGGCAGAACTGGCATACAGCTTTTCTGTACAAGCAGATAATTTCATACATGCAAATAGGCTTCTCCAATTCTGAAAAGCGTGCTTTGGACCTGGTTTTATGTATAAGTTAATGTACGACAACAGGTACTATATCCTTTGTTGATTTTCGTCTTTTTTACCCATAAGCATTGGAATTAAGACTTCGATTGGTTCAAAGATTGAATTTCTTGATACAGAATAACCACCTACGGATCAGAACTCTTATAAACAGGATCTTGAAGAATAAGACGTCGAGACTTGCCGAACGAATAAAATTTCTACGATGTCGTCGTGCTGACTTGTTTATTGAAGAACCTGACCAAAATCTCTCAGCACCATCTCTGCTATCTCATATTTTCAGAAGTTTTCTGCAGTTACATAGGATGCGTAGATTAGGAGCGTAATTTTGCCTCGAACAGCTCCATGACAATGCACGATCTCCTGACCCACATCACCACCTCCTCAGTCAACAAATGCAGTGTAGATTAATGTGCATTGAGATTGCACATCGGCACCTTAATTTTTCAGTAGACTGATTTTTGAAAACTTCGTCAAAAACCTTATATATATGTATATGCATGTACATATGCATCTGTATACATATACATGTATGTACATCTATATACATCACCTGTATCACATGTCGTCCCGTTGATCGTCGAGTGACTCGAGCGGGTACCAGCAACACTTCCATTTTCCCTATGCGCGTGCAAGAGTAGCCCAGTGGGTCCTCCTCGCTCTAGGGATTCGCTGAGCATACATATCTTCTTCTATCGCTTTCGTGAAGAAATCGGACCAACGGGTCAGTGGTCTTTCCTTAAGAGCGCTTGACGTCCAGAGGAATCCAGTCGGTAACGGCTCTCGTCCATCGGTTGTCGTTGAAGCGCATCACGTGTCCGGCCCACCTTATTTTCGATACCTGGCGTGTAGAACGGCGTCTCTGATTTTCGATCGTTGACGTAGGTCGGAATTTCGGATCCTTTCTCTCATTTGCGAGATACGGGATACTCCTAGCATCGACCTTTCGACTGCGCGTTCGATAACGTCCAAGTGATCTTTCATCCTGCTTACGTAGCGACCAGGTTTCTGCTGCATACGTTAGGGCAGGGATATTGTCGAGTCGAAAAGGTGGGCACGGAGTCGGATGTTCTTTGTCCTCTTCACTACATCTTCGATGCTCTTAAACGTTCCCCAAGCCGCTCGTTTCCTCCTGCTCAACTCTGGGGCTAGGTCGTTCATCATGTTGATTTCACGACCTAGATAGACGTAACTGGAGCATTCGGAGATTGTCGTTCCGTTGAGCGTGAATGGAGCATTAGAAACCCATCCGTTCCTCATGAACATTGTTTTCGTTAGATTCAGTTGAAGACCAATCTTTCCACAGGCGTTATCGAAATCGGTCAACATTCGTTCCGCTTGGCTGATGTTTGGTGTTATGAGAACGATATCGTCAGCAAAGCGAAGATGGTTTAATTGTCGACCGTCAATTTTCACTACCATATCGTCCCATTCTAATGTTCGCATGACGTTTTGCAGGGTGGCAGTGATAGTTTGGCGAAATTGTATCGCCTTGTCGAACCCCTCTTCTTACGTCAATGGTGATATTGTTGTAGAATGGAGATATTCTGGTCGTGAAATCTTTATAAAGCTCACGAAGGATCATTATGTACCGAGTAGGGACGCCCTGGTTATCCAGAGCCTCTATAACCGCTTCTGTTTCCACTGAATCAAAGGCTTTCTTCAGATCGATGAAAGTGAGACAGAGTGGTTGTTTGTACTCTCGTGAAACTTCAATGAGTCTTGTAATCGTGTGGATGTGGTCTATGTACTAAATCCTTTTCGGAACCCTGCTTGTTCGCATGGCTGTCTTTCGTCCGGTGTTCTGTCAATCCTGTTTAGGATGACTCGAGTAAGGAGTTTATAGACAACGGACAAGCAAGCAGATAGGCGATAATTGCGTATGTCGTGAAGGTCTCCCTTTTTGAACAACAATACGGTCTTGCTGGTTTTCCATTGAATAGGGACCTTGCATTCTGACAGGTAGCGAGTGAAGAGCCGAGCCAGGGTGTTGATGAGAACTGGCGGCAGGTTCTTCAGGTGTTCTGGTCTAATTCTGTCTGGACCGGGTGTTGTTCTGTTCTTCGCGACGATATAGCATGTCGGATTTCGGAAGGAAGGATCGGTGAAACGACATATTCATCCTCTTTCAATTTATATGACGGCAAGAGGACATGGCTAGCGAAGAGATCCGTGTAGTATTGATGGATGATTTTCTCCATAGCCCTTCTCTAAGCTGTAAGTGTCCGTTATTGTATCGGCGTGCAATCATCTTGGTCATTATAGTTAGGCGAAGCCTCGCTGGACTTTGGGAATGCTCTTCCCAGCTTCTGTAGCTTCTGCCATAATGCTACTCGTCTCTCTTTGAGGTCTTCTTTTATCGCTTCTCTGCAGCGTTTCACAGGGTCGGGCGTGTGGTTTCGCTTGCCTGTAGCTCGTGCGATTCCACGTTGACGTATCAGCTCGAGTGTCTGCGAAGAGAAGCGTCTCTTCGTGACCTTAGGACTCTCCGCTTTCATAGCGCTAACGTGAAGATATTCAACGAGCCGATCGTATTTTTCGTCGATCTTTTCGACAACGGTATCTTTCCAAGAGCCGACTAATGATTTGAATACATCCCAGTTTATGGTAGTTCAGAGGCTTCATTGTTTATATTTATCGGCTTTTTATCCTCTCTTAAACGGAACGTTGCACGAAGGAGGCGATGGTCTGATCCGGTGTAGAACTTAGGAACAACAGCGACATCGGTCAGGCAAAACCTTTGATTTACTAAAATGTGGTCTATTTCGTTATGGTACTCTCCATTGGGAGACTCCCACGTCCATCGCTGAGAAAGAGGCTTTTGGAATTGCAACTTACCCATGGATGGTTTGGGTCGTCATGATAACCTCTTGAGTTCTTCACTGGACATAGAGTGTAAAGCGTTCGTCGTCGCTAACTCTTAGTGTAGGCACTAGAGCACCAACAAAGATTAGAAAACGACGAGAAAGGGTAACTGCCCGACTGACGAGATCGCAAGAGCGAAACACGTGTATCGGGCTCTTTAAGTCAGTCCTCATTGACAGACCACTGACATGCATGGCTCAAAAATGATTGCAAGGCATATTGAATTTTGAGCTGTGGTCTTAGAAAAACACTCGAAACGAAAGTTATCATATATTGTAGTTGAATCTTGACCAACCTTTGTGTACTTTCCAGCGTCGTTTTTACAGGCTTTCTAGCTAGACTGCACAATATAGAATTCCGATAAACGAGAATATATCTATGAAAAACACACAAGGTACGCAATATCTGGCGCCGCTCCTAATCAAATGAAGATTTCTCAGTGAGGGATATCTGCATGACGTTCAAATACAAGAAAAGTCGATAGTTCAAAATTCTAAAAATGGCCATCTAATCAAAATTTTAGGTCCACATGTTTTCCTAAAGTCTTAGAAGGGCAATCTTGCTTCTTTCAAAAAGTTTTGACCGCAATGATAAAAGAAATATTCGGTAATAAAATGAGCTCGAGTATGGCTGACGAAGTGGAGAGCATCAGCGTCAATGCACTAGGTTGGAAAGGAAGTTTCCATCGTTTGTCAAAGCAATCAAAATTTATGCATATATTCAGGCAATGATTAACAACAACTATTCTTCAAAATACAGGCCAATATTACCCACCACTTTTTGACATCGGTCCGCCAGGTTTTGGATCTGATCAAAGTACCCCTCCTTCGGCTTTGAACCAAAGAATTCTTGATCTGCTTCTTCAACTTCATCAAAAGATTCAAATCGGCGACCGTCTAAGAAGTGCTGCATTGATCAGAAAAAGCCGCAATCAGATGGAGCAACGTCCGGACACTAGGGTGGATGCGGTAAAACCTCAACTACGTTCAATTCCTCAAACTTTGCTTTGGTTTTTTTGACTGTGTGTAATTCTGCGTTGTTTTGAAATAGAGCGCGTTTTTGCCTAACAAGTTCTGGTGATCTCGGTCTGTCGGTCAACGCTTCATTTCCGGCCTGAGCTGGCGATATCTTTTTGAAAATCGAGATTTTCCAGTCGTGCGATCGCCCCGAGCTTTGTTGCTTCGGCGAGCAGCATCAGCAGCATTTGAACCAAATTTGTACTCGTTAAGCATCAACAAACGTTTTTGTTTCCTGCACAATTCCATTCTGCAGCAGATATAGACAAATTATATATCAATAGATGCGCAAGAAGTAGACCTTTCAAATGACATGAAAATCACACATGATTCATGCAAAAAAACGACATTTCCATCCAAGCAATGGAAATTTTCTTTCCAACCTCATATGTAATGGCAGGTAGGATAAACAAGTTGAGAAATGGTTTTTCCTCCTAAACTCCAGATTTTCGTCCCAATCAGAAGGGCCATGAAGTGGAGTTAGGACTAAACTGAAACATTCAAATAAACACTTATCTTTTATATGCGACATTTCTCAGAACGCAAAAGCATGAAATCAATGGAAGATTGACTAAGACATGGTTGTGCACAAAAAAGAGGTATACCCAACATTACAGGCTTTGTGCCAAATTCCGAGACCCAAATTTTTTGCATCTGAATACAATACCAAGTTTGAGTATTCATTATATTCTATTTTTCTTTATTCGTGTCATTCGTTTCTTGTGTGTTCCATGCTGCGATGATGCTAATAAAGCAGATCATCCAGAAGGCACGCAATCTTTCCTATTACGATGTCAAGGCTCTGCAATGACCTCACACTTATTTGCCGATTTTAGAACCTATTCAAACAGCTTTTGAATTCACCTTCTTTCTTTATTCCTCTACACTATTCTTACCAATTTCATTGAATATCGGTTCAACGAAGGAGAGTATCATGAAGGCGACAACAGAGAAAAACCGGCGATAAGAATCTTTGAGCTGAATACTATTTTGGCTCCATAACTAACGTTCCCAGTTGAGAGACTTCTCTAAATTGATTCGGTCCGCCTTCGATGGATACGTCGAATTGCATTTTTCTCCTGCCCACTAACTGCGCATCAAAATAACGTGTGAGCAAGCCTGCATCAACTTGTAGGGCATCTCTTTGCTACCACATTCTTCTTACAAGTATTCGTGAAACATTTTCAATAATTCTTCCCAGTGTTTTCGTCGATTCTTTCCGTTATGACATGCAGACACACACTAACAAGAACCTTGCGGAACATCCAAAGTGAGCCACTTGAAATATGGTCTAGTGAAAATCGAATTGGCGACTTCTATTATTCGAAATTTATCACTTACTGAAATGTCATTACTGTCAGTAGTGCAAAAACATAAAAAAAACTATTCCCCGTCACCTGTCACACAGTTGACCGTCGAGTGACTGAACTGAGAGCCAGTAAAAATTTTATTCGTTTGTGTTGCTTACAACACTAGCTTATTTTGTTCTGCTCTGTCTAACGGCCACCTTCGCCTAATTTTGAACATTTTCACTTGCACAGCAACATTTCTCAACTTAAATCGTTGACCTAGGTCTTGGCAGTGCCCCACCGACTGCATGTTCGATAATACGAATTTTCTTGAACTTCTTACGTAACATCAGTCTTTTCGACGAGTGCGTTAGCTCTGGAAGAATCGTAAACTCGAAAAAGTGGACACTATGAAGCCGAACGCCTCATCCTAATCAACTCTCAAGAATTCTAGTTCATCATAGACTTTTCAGTCTATAAGACACAATTTGAGAGCTCAGAGAATTTCATTTTGTTAAAGGTGAATAAAACTATTTTATCCACAAGCGCTGTCGAAGTCGTGTAGCTTTTTCCCGCCTGACTCATGAAAAAAATTCTCGGCGTTGATCACATTTTGAAAGATGCATCATATATTAAATTTGATCTATCCCGTTGGAGGTAACTGAGCGGATAATTGGCTTTCACAATGACACGCGGTGGCCTACCGATGTATTAAGTCAGCACAATATCCTCTCAGACAAGTCCGGTACCACTTTATCAACTCCGAAGAGACGGAAGTCTTGATAGGCTACGGGCGCGGAATCGAATCCATCGACCATGTGTATGCCACGTGGGCACCTCTGGCACTACACCACATGTATCTGAATGATGAATTATGTCATAACAACAATTTCATCAGCAAAAGTGACGTTAGTCATTGATCTTCACTTCCATGTTGTCCTATTCTAATGTAGCATGAAGCATTGGATTTTGGGAGTGAATGATCTTGGCGAAATTGGTAACGCCTACCCGACTTCGTTCTTTTCTTCAATAGCAATATCTTTGTTGAATGGTGATATCCTGATTGTGAGATTTTTACTTGGCTCCCGAAGAATTCTAACGCTTTGAGTATGGACGCCTTGGCTGTCCACGATTTCTGCAACTGCTCCTGTCTCAACTAAGTCAACAACATTCTTTCAAATCGATGTAGGGGCCAAAACGGTCTCTTGTACTTCCACGACGTTTCAGTGGTCTTGGTATCGTAAGGATATGGTTTAGCATTCCAATAAAAACTCGTATGTATTGAATCAGCGCAGCCGAAACAGAGAGTTGACTCCGAGATCAACTTACGTCACGCAGAGGCATAAGATCGCTTTTGCACTGCGTCTCAACCACTGTTCTTCACTTGCATAGTTCAGCACCGTCGCTTCGTGAGTGACCATGAGCTAAATCTTCGTGAGAGAAATACGTGGTGTGCATTTGCGAGCGTACATATATATATATATATTTATATATATAAAAGGATGAAGCTCTCAGTGGTCCCCAATCCCTAAAAGATGCGCCATACATTCGTTTTAAATTTTTAACTTCGCTTGAGTGATTGAATGCGCATATTCGGCCTTTACAACGACTCGCGGTGGCCTCCCGCTGAACCGACTCAGTGCTGCTTATCCTCTAACACTATATATATATTATATATATATATATTGCCTGTTTATTTATTTATTTGTTAAATATATACAAGTTGCGTAAAAAGTTCTGACAATTTACATTCATTCGATTTTAGCATTCATATGATATTTTTATCAATGCTGATAATTTCATTGAATTCTTTGTTTTATTTCAGTCTAAAAATCTGTTTTGATCATTTGTCGATATTAATCTGTGCTTTAGTTTCGGATCGCGGAAACCAACGAATCGAAGCAGTTGCGTTGCGCAAGATGCTTGCACATGTTTCCACCGTGATTTACGTTGCAAGCCCGTAAAGCCGTTTTAAGCGGTCTACTCTAGTCTAGCGACTAGGCGAGAGTTTCTGCTGCACTATGGACCACACGGAGTAATCCATTGGATTGAGATAAAGCAAATTTGGTGACCACACCCTTACGCCAAAAACCTGGAAGATGCTCTTGGCAGACGGAAATCGTTTAAGGAACCGAATGCGCGAGACCTCAGTCCCGTTGCGGCGTAAATCTCTTAGCGCCAAAGTGTTGAGTACGCCAGTGTCTCAATACATGCCTTGAAACTTGATGGTGATACTTTTTCCGATCATGAAGACCAACGGTGTCTTACCGGTGGCGCAAATGCCAGCCCAGATCATCACAGAGGCCGGAAAATTATTATACCTTACGGTCTTGACTAGTGCGACCTTCTAATGATCCTCCTTGAAAAGTTGACGTTGGTTTATGGCGATCATGGAGTGGTTCGATTTTGACACGCACTTGAACATCTTGTGCAACTCAGCTATTGCGATTCGTTGTTTTCCATGATCCATAACTTGAGCACACCTGTAAACAGACAATGATAAAGAGTCATGTGAGAAAACACTTGCGTCAGTTGGGATTCGAACTCACATTTCACCCTATAAGGGGCGCTTGCTGAACCGTTGCACTACTGACGCCCGTTTTGACACCCACCCTTTCTACGCTACAGCGCATTATCTGTCAACAGCCAACCAGTCAACGGTCTGGCAGGGTAGGTCGCTACCGACATTGAACCCGCTTATGCTTGACAGATATTGAGTATCAATAATCAATCAAAATCCTTCTTATATAACCGCCTTTAGCGGTTATAAGATGTTATAATATACCCAATGATAAAGATTAATGTGCAACGGTTCAGCACGCGCCCATGGATAGGGTGAAATGTCGGTTCGAATCCTACCTGATGCAAATGTTTTTGCACATCACTACTTGTCATGAATATACTATAACATCTTACCACCACCAAAAGCGGTCATATAAGAAGAATTCTGACTGAAAACGGATAATTGAATAAGATAGATTCTACGGCCGGAAACTGAGAAAGAAATCCAACAAAATCAGCGGGATAATAAAAAAGCATGTACAAAAATAACAATAAATCAATAAATCAGCGATGTAAAATTAACAATATGAAAATAATTAGAACTTTTAACGCTGTATATACTGGGCATATATATATATATATTATATAGTATATTAGGGAACTACAACAACATATAAAAAAGTTCATAACACATTCTCAAAATTGCTTCCTTTAATTTCTGTACATCTACGAAGTGGTTTGCGAAAACGTTCAACATTTTTCCACACGTTTCCGTCGTACTTTCGTTCCAAACGCACCTCAAAGTTCTTGTAAGAGCGCCTACGGTAGTGTAGCATGTTGCCGAGACTTTTTACTCCAGCATGCACCACCAAATTCAAATTCAAACAACGAAGTCCAAGAACTACCATAAAATGGGATGTTTTCAAATCATTAGTCGGCTCTTGGAAGGATACCGTTGTCGAAAACATCGACGAAAAATACGATCGGCTCGTTGAATATCTTCAAGTTAGCGCTATGAAAGCGGAGAGTCCTAAGGTCACGGAGAGACGCTTCTCTCCGCAGACACTCGAGCTGATACGTCAACGTGGAATCGCACGAGCTACAGGCAAGCGAAATCACACGTCCGACCCTGTAAAACGCTGCAAAGAAGCGATAAAAGAAGACCTCATTGAGAGACGAGTAGCAATTATGGCAGAAGCTGCAGAAGCTGGGAAGAGCATTCCCAAAGCCCAGCGAGGCTTCGCTAACTATATGGACCAAGATGATTGTACTCCGATACAATAACGAGACACTTACAGCTTCGAGAGGGGCTATGGAGAAAATCATCCATCAATACTACTCGGATCTCTTCGCTAGTCATGTCCTCTTACCGTCATATAAATTGAAAGAAAATGAATATGTCGTTTCACCAATCCTCCCTTCCAAAAACTGACATGCTATATCGTCGGTGAAGAACAGAACAACTCTCGGTCCAGACAGGATTAGACCAGAACATCTGAAGTACCTGCAACCAGCTCTCATCAACACCCTGGTTCGGCTGTCACTCGCTACCTGTCCGAATGCAAGGTCCCCATTCAGTGGAAATTCAGCAACCGTATTGGTGTTCAAAAAGGAGACCTTCACGACATAGGCAATTATCGCCCAGTCTGCTTGCTCTCCGTTACCTGTAAACTCTTCACTCGATTCATCCTTAACAGGATTGACAGAACACTGGATGAAGGACAGCCATGCGAACAAGCAGGGTTCCGAAAAGGATTTAGTGCTATAGACCACATCCACACGATTACAAGTTCCACGATTACAAGTTCTCACTGAAGTTCCACGAGAGTACAAACAACCACTCTGTCTCACTTTCATCTATCTGAAGAAAGCCTTCGATTCAGTGGAAACAGAAGCAGTTATAGAGGCTCTGGAAAACCAGGGCGTCCCTACTCGGTACATAATGATCCTTCGTGAGCTTTATAAAGCTTTCACGACCAAAATATCTCCATTCTACAACAGTCTTGGCGTAAGAAGAGGTTTTCAATAGGTCGATACAATTTCACCAAAACTATTCACTGCCACCCTACAAAACGTCATGCGGACATTAGAATGGGACGAAATGGGAGTGAAAATTGACGGTCGACAATTGAACCATCTTCGCTTTGCTGACGATATCCTTCTCATAAAACCAAACATCAGCCAAGAGGAACGAATGATGACTGATTTCGATAACGCCTGTGGAAAGATTGGTGTTCAGCTAAATCTAATAAAATGATGTTCATGAGGAACAGATGGGTTCTAAATGCCCCATTCACGCTCAACGGAACTACAATCTCCAAATGATTCAGTCACGTCTATCTACGTCGTAAAATCAACATGATTAACGACTTAGCCCCATAATTGAGCAGGAGGAAACGAGCTGCTTGAGGGAACGTTCAAGAGCATCGAAGATGTAGGGAAGAGGACAAAGAACATCCGACTCCGTGCCCACCTTTTCGACTCGACGAATAACTGGCATGAAGGTGTTGAGTTCTCTCTAGTTCCAGTAAGTCCACAAAACTTGCTCCTGATAGCTGGCAGCGTTGATCTTGATGTTTCCATTGTTAAAACTAACGGCGTTTTCTGGTGTCTCAAATGCCGGTTCAAACAATCACAGACGACGGAAAATGACTGCGGCCTATAGTTTTTGCTACTGTGGACTTCTGCTGACCTTTTTCAGAAAGATGCGTCGATTCTGGGAATTGAAGAGTGATTAGGCCGTAAAAATCTTCTCTTCCACACATTACAACTTTGACGCAAAGATTAATAGCTATCAAACAAATCATTCAGCTCTCTGATAGATATTTTTCTTTTATCTTCTTGTTCACAAAGTGAACACGAGCTATCTTGCAACTGCATAGCTTCTGCTTATTTTTGAAAATATTTTGGCCGCTCCACTCGCTGATGCCGAGCTTCTCGAACCTTTGCTAATCGAAGGCTCCGCAATTTGTTAAGCTTGGCCCATAGTTCTTTTGAATGCTTTCGGAATAGGCAAAGTGGTTGGACAACCTTTTTGACAATGGCACTGAATCTGTTTAGTCTCCCTTAAACGTTTCACGGCTCTGTAAACACTTATTGATCCGAAACAGGTCGATTTTAGCAATGTTGGCCGTTTTCACTCCCGTCTTGTTCAACTCAGACACGTTGAATTTTACGATCCATAACTTAAGCATTACTGGAAACACACAAGTAGATAAAACGGCCTCCAGACCAAAAGTTACCGAATTTAATAAAATCAAATTGATAAGAAATATAATGTGATGCTAAAATTAACAAAACAAAATTATCAGGATTTCTTACACTCAATTACATATGGTACTCGTCTGTTATCTAACAACACATGAAAATTAGACCTCTTTCGCTGGGCAAAGACTTTCCATTGCACTTTTAGCAATTTCTTGAAAACTCAAATCTTTGGCTAGTGAGCTACTCAACTAATTCTGACAAACCATTTCCGTAACGATGTAACAAAAAGAAAACATTTCTGTTTCACACACACATGTTTCTCGCAGGATAAAACTGTTCTTTGGAATCATGAGTGGTCATTCGATAGCGTAAGTTTCGATCACTCCAATGCACTGCCTATTTTCAGGAACGTTTCGCTGCAGTGTAGCAGTGTATTAAGTTCAGGTTTCATATATTCGGTGCATTTCTTTGTCGGCCAGTGAGAGCAATCCGTGTGTCTTTTGGCTGTAGATTCGATAAAGCGTTCCGCGGCTAATCGATCAGAATGCGTTAGAGCGTCATATGTGGAGTGCGATTTTTGTTATTCAGTCAGGAATTTTTTTTCCGCTTCGAGAGAAAGTCGCGATAGAACGTATGATTCTGATACCAAAAAATTTCCTTTACACCCTCTTATACTTACGCATTTAGAGCGAAGTGATAGTAAGAGCAAGCCGTGGGTGTACAAAAAGGTTTAATATGAATTCTACAGCGCTACAAAATGGTCTTTTGAAAAGAAGCACGTAAGGTAGTAGGCGTAGATTCAAGGTTTTGGATGATTACTAATGCTCTTATATAAAATTCTTGTCCAAAGAATGAGATCGAATCTTCATTTGCTGCCAGATAACAGGCGAGTGCCGCATAAATAGAATATATGTGATGCTAAATTTACAGCCACCTTGTCAGAGCAGTTTCGGAGAGTCTCCACTGATCAATATCATAAAAGTTCTTCTCTTACAGGAAAATAAACATGTATTTAGGGGAACTACGACTTCAATGTAAAAAACCGGAAAACGCGCATTATGCCTCTTTATTGCTTGTTGAACTCTTATAAAGACGACTCAGTTGTTGCTGCAATAATGCATTATGAGTTAACCACCATTGAGAACAGCCTTCCACGAGAGCGGCTTGAAATGCGTTAAGGATAAATGAATCATGATCATAAGTCTTTTGCAAACTCAACATGAATTTGAGTCATATTTTTGCTACAAAATGAATTGATTTAAGATATAAATACTAACAACACATCCATTCTGCACACATAAGCAAAAGCGATGATAGCCATTTGTTCGCTGTTATTGAACAATCGAGTGATTCTTTCATGATTTGATGATCAGTGATTAATTAAGCCAACATGTCATTGTGGCCTGTTGCAGGCCTGACTTATATAGCCTGATACAGTGTTTCAACCTTGACGATCTCATCAGTCAGGCGGTAGGTACCCTTCGTCTTTTGCCAATCCTCTCGCTGTTATTGGATAATCAACTAATTCTTTTGTTTGCTGTTATTGGATAACAGGCGCTCAGGCCCCTATACTAAAAAAGAGGCGATGACGAACATTTTACACGGTCCACTATGTGAAAACATCACCGAGTAGACAGTTTTGTACACTCGATTGCTCTTGGCTGGTGTCTCTAATATATCATACCTTTCGCTTCAAGTGCTCTCCTAAGATCACGCTCAGATTTTGACATATCTCGTAATTATTATTTGGGCCAGCGTGTCATGAGGTTTGTTAGATGGGCTGACTTACACAGTGTCTGGGAGGATTGGCAAAAGACGAAGGATACCACCCGACTGATGAGACCGTCAACGTCGCAACACTTGTATGGGACTCTATAAGTCAGCCCGTAGCAGACCGCATAACATATTGGTTTAAATAATAATTATGAGATATGTTGAAATTTGAGCATGGTCTTGAGAAACACTCGAAACGAAAAGTACGACCAATTCCTAGTTACTTGTTGCTACAGAAATCGTCATCAAAAATACAAAGTCTCGCAATTCACTTAGGTTAAAAATGTTCTGGCTTTTTATCTCCAAGAAAAACTGCATGTGATGAATGTTTCAGATTCCATAGGATGTGAAAGTGAAATTTCTTCAAACCTAAAAGAGGGTACGAGCAAGAGACTTGACCGCCTTTGTGGATGCAGCTGCAACAGGAAATTGTAAGAATGCAAGAACTTAAAACTTGTACATAATAGACGGGAATGACATCTACTCAATTCCCAAGTGGTTAATCTTTCCTAGAATGTTTATGGAACTAAGAAAAAGTGAAGAGGAAGGTCCTATGACAGGCGTAATAGGTGGCTGGCAGGTGTACAATGACAATAAAATTGCTTCCAAAACATAAGGATAACATCAGCATCTAGAGATTAACACACTGACAACAATGCATCTCAAAAATTGTTTCTCTTCTGGGACTCTTTTCTTGGAAATTCGAAACGTGCTCTTGAAAAGCAGTTTAGTGATCATAATTTAACGTTAGCCATGGAATTTGCTCAAATCTCTACCGCCGTTTGTCTCTGGAATTTGAAAGGTAAGAGATTACCACTATTCATCGTGAAGAAGTAACTCTGAGGGTAACGTCAATTTTTGTCCATTCTCTGAATCTCTGATTTTATTTATCGAAAAATAACTTTCTAAGAAATATAGAATATACGCTCATCGTGCTCCATTCTCTCAATGGAATTGTCGCATTTTGTGCTAAGCTAGTAGTATGAAATACCTTCGAACTTCGCATAATTTCCCAAGAACAGTTCGAAAGGCTAAGAAAAGCGATTGGAAATAAACATTGTTCTAGTAATAAAACAAGTTTAGAGCCCAGCCCTGAAAATGTTCTAGCTTGTCTATCGAACACTCCACCAAGATTCGAATCGGCCAGCATTTGGAACAATTGTATGGATTACGGCATCTCTTAAGCCACTGAAGCCGCTAGTGAGAAGTTTGAAGGGTTTCTGGGATGGCAAATGCGAATAAACAACAGACAGAAAGAATATCTTTTAAACGCGCTTCAACTGTGGAGGCGGGACGCGTCATAGATATGTACGCATGCTAACTGTTAAGTAAACAATCACCTACATTACTGTGTCTTATGATAGGGCAGTGTCTATCAACACATTCATTTCGCAAAAGATACCTAGAATATTGCACAAATATGTATTCAGCCGAGACCAGTCAGGCCGAAACAGCCCGGGAATCCCAGCTCGCCTACCAAGAATCATTTGATACGGAGGACACACACATTATGATACGGCAATCAAAGAAACTTGGTCATCAAAATATCGAAAGATTACCCTATTACACTTAATTTTCACAACTTAGCGAGAAAAATAGTCTCGCAAAGATTCTTTTTCGAAAATATTAGGTTGAAGGAAGCAATCGCTGTTAGAAATATGTACCCAATAGATTTTGTTATGAGTCGGATTGAAGCGCATTTTTCGCTTAATGTTTTGTTTTCTATGAAGTAATACTTGCTGTTTATTTTTTATGTGTCTTAGAATATAGGAGAGCGCATGTGGCGCAGTGGTTAGAGATGCTCTGCGTCGCAGACGAGGCTCCTTGGTGGGTTAATTGGTACCAGACTCGTCTCAGGCTTGTCTGAAAAGATAAGCAGCACTGACTTGGTACCAGCGGGAGGCCACCGCGAGTCATTGTAAAAGCCAGATATGCATTCAAACACTCAATCAAAAATCAAAACTGAAGACGAATGCATAGCGCATCCCTCCGGGATTGATGCACACCGAGAGCTTCATCCTTGATCCTTAGACTACGGAAAGAATGTCGGTTGCTGCAAAAGTAGTTGTGGTCCCAAACCGTGAACTAAACTGGGTCATAATGCAGTCGAGACATCTCACGTCATCAGCAACAGATAGGGGTTCTAATCCCGTACGACGTTCGAAGTATCACATATCACCTGACGATACTGGCATGTATTTGTAACATCATATCACCGCTAAGAGTTGTTAATAAAAAGAATTCTAGTTGACAATCAGCATTGAATTTGGTCAGGATGCAAACGAATGTTTTAAGACTACATGAGATGTTACAGAAGAACCATTTACCACCATCTTACCAATCCTGCAATTCCAAGCAAGTTACAAAAAGTTACGGTCTCAGCACGGTCTGAAAACGCAAAGACTTCTTCAGTAACCTAGTATAAAGTTCCGTACCAATCGTCACGGAGAAGAAATCGTTAGAATAACATCACAATGGGAGTGAGATACACTGTGAATTGATAGAACATATGCAACATGTAGCTCAGAGAACTTTAATAGGCATGTTCGATGCTATTATCATAAAAAAATCAAGCAGTTATTGTACAAGTTTAGCATCATCAAGAAACGCATCTTGTCTGCCATGTTTATACAGTCAAAATCATGTTATTCGCTTTCGATCCAAGCCATCATAGATAACTACTATTGATGGATAGCACCCGATTAGACATAACAGAAACTGCGACGCTGTGCCAGAGCAGCATAAAAATGATAAAAGAAGCACAGGCATCTATATTAATTCGATCTGTTGATGAACCAATGAGAATTATTACAACAATTATATGAATTTTATAAATTACAGGTTGGTGAGCTCCTCTTCCACATATTCTGAGGTTATAGCATGTAGGCTGCCATGTCTACTATAAGATGCAGACAACAACACCGCGTATATTCCGCCTCCACGCTATAAACTTGACACTTTACCACTAAATTTAGCAACCGAATATAGCATAATGATTTTTTCTCATTCTATTGGCCACAACGGGGCCCTCAATACAGCAGCGATAGGAAGGACGTTTCTGGAAAACAAGGCCGGAAACACCATGCTTATGTAAAGAATGAGGTAGCGGCACCCAAAAAGTCAAAAGTGATTAAGCCAGCTATCGAAAACGTTCTACGTCAACCCAAGGTGGATAGGATGGAAATGAGAATCGATGGTCGCCAAGGGTAGCCTTTGCTTTGTAGAAGACATTGTTTTTATTCAATAATGTTCTATCGTTTCAGCATTTTGTGCAACAAATAGTGTCGTCGTTGATCATTCGTGTGATAGAAGGTATATGAAGCTCTAACGGGCATTGGTGAACAAAGATCGGATACCCAACTGTGCGCACCAAAACGTCTATAAATGATCAATAAAAGCCATTAGCCAAGTGATTTTAGGAGATGTCAAACCTAACGGCGTAAGCCTTGTGACTGATTATGTTCTTGTGCATGTTAAAACTCTTGCAGTAATCTTTGCACTATCTACCATGATTGTTTTTCCTTTTTCTGTATGACTACTTTTAAATCCTTTGTGCAGAATTTTGCGTGTTTGGCGATGAAATGGTAATTGTGTCTCTCCTACGATAAGATGTTGGTGCTTCACCTTGAGAGCCTCTGAGAACATTCCTTCTCAATTTTCGAGCCTTTGGCATCCATAGTGTTTGATCGCAGTGGTGAGTAAACTGGCCATTCTCAATCAATGTGATCAATAACGACTACTTTTTGGAAGCTGATCAAGGAATTGATTGAATTTTATTCATATTTATGAGGACTATTTTTCGAAACTTATCGATAATTTTTTGAGAGAAAGAAGTATTGCTGGGAATAAATATGTTTCAACCTTATATAGATTTCTGTCAAAAGAACATTGACGGGACAGAGCTTTTGATTACTTAATTACAGTGTGATCAAATTTGTCATAATACTCTTGTGTCCGAAACATCCCGTCTACCATCAAGAGTGATAAGCATCCGTAATTGTAAGCCATTATGGACTGTTTTGATCCTGTTAATGTTTCGATCATCCTAGTATTCATATTGCAAATTGGTGGCTTTCATTTAGCTTTTTTAGCCGTTCTTCTGTATCTATGCTTGGGACTAAACTCTTCAAAGACATCGATCATTTTAGGGCGCAAGAGCAACATAAAATATGTGCGCAATCTAGGACTGAACTCAAACAGCTGAAAAACTTAGTTATTTCACACGTTGGTTTTCCCAATTTGAGAAACCGAACTAATGGAAGTTTTCCCAATTGAGACATCAAAATAATCGAAAGGAAACAGACCAATGTTTGGTCACAAAACGACCTGTCGAACATCTTGGGCATTTACCATATTTTGAAGACTCGAAATTACTGTTTTCAATCAAACATCAAATTCAGTCATTTATAAAACTTTATTCCTCTTTGAATATACATCCTTTTTTTCTTTTGCGTTCCATGTTGCAATTATGATAGTAAAGCAGGTCGTCCAGAAGACACTCAGTTTTCTCTATCACAACTTCATAACTCTGTAACAAACGTAAGCTTACTTAACAGCTTTGTGATTTAGACGTGTAACTTTTAGGATTACCTTCTTTCCTTGCTCTGCTTCGCTATCCTTGCAAAATATATCGAACAGAGGTCCAATCATATGTATTACCATGAAGGCGCCAAGAGGAAAAAATCGGCGGTACGATTTTTTGAGCTAAAACATCACTTTATGCAGCATTTCGCATACGAAAGTCAAAATTTTTAAGTAATTTTTGTGCGTTGATCTGGCTTGTAATAGAAAAAATGGAAATTAAGTTTTTTCGCAGTAAATAAGAAATCACGGGGCATGCAGAGGTTAATAGATAGTCGCTTTTATGACGCCTCAGAACAATTTGAGAACGAACCTGCTTCAATGTGTAAGGCATGTCCTTTCCAATACACTCTTCTTCCAAGTATCCATAAAACTCCTCCAATTATTCTTCCCAATGTTTCCGTCGATCCTTACCACTAAGACATGCAGACATCACACGGACGAGGTCAAATGCGGCGCATCCAAAATGAGCCATCTGAAATTGGTCCAGTAAAAAAAAATTTGACGACTGTAATAGTAAAAAATCATCGTCTATGATCTTGCCGTCTAACTCAGAGGGCCAGCCAACGGCTCAGAGCTGAGCCTATGTCTCTTACTTTGCGATCGCGCATGCCGCTGCTCCTGTTCTGCTAACATTCCTTCTGAGATGCAAAATCAATGAATAAAGTTCTCTGCGTTGATGAATCCCAGAGATATGTACCATGCATCCATCTTCAGTTTTTATTAACGTTACAAGTGAGTGAATGCATACTTGGCCTTTACATGACTCGCCATGGCTTACCGATGTATCAAGTCATTGCTGCTTATCCCCTGAGAAGCCTGCGACCAGTCTGGCACCATTTACCGCCACTCAAGGGATGTATGACGTAGTGAACCACGAGCGGGAGATTGAACCATCAAGTTCACGTGGGATGCAGAGCATTTCTAATCACTGAGACACATCCACTCATGCGAATATATAATGCATGGAGTCGGGTAGTTATCAAGTTGCACCTCAGAGAAGCACAAGTTCGCTTCTTGGCCGCGTTTGAACCTCCTCGCTTCACATAGGGACTCATCACGTCGCATCATAAGTGATCGCTAGCGCATGCCTCAGGGAAGAGATCTCTGATTTATAATCAATATCGGCTTAAATTAACGTTATGTATATGTATATGTTCATGTCAATGTCATTTTGAATTAGTCCAGTCTTGGTAATCGCCCTCTAATCACTTACTTATTCGTGCCCTGCTAAACTGTGTTGTTAGACTCCATTTGAAAGAAAAAAGTAAGGATAACACCTGAAAGTCAATGAATGCCACCATTTTCAAGTCATCTCCATTTGCTCTCCAAAGAATGTTCATTGACCACAAGTCACCGTGACAGAGAACAGGTCTCATACCTAAATCACATGTGACAACACTGAGCATGGAGCTTCCATCCAATTTACTCTTACCAGAAGCATTGTTTGACGATTAATAATTGTCGCCTATGGCATTTCTACCTCGCTCACCTAATTCTTCGGGCAATCTGTCCGCCCATTTAAGATCTATCAATTCTGATAGAGAGTCTTCCAGTTGGTCAAATTTGTTTGCCAAATCATTCCCTCCAAACGTGCGAAAAATCTTCATCAAGTCATCGAGTATCTGTACAAATGTTTATTACTCAAAGGCTGTTGTTTACTCAAATGTTTATAAACTTTATTGAAAGCGATTACACCATGGTCAAGCAACAGCAAACACAACCTCCTCCTTATAGAAGGCTCCATAAATTCCACTGAATGATTTGTCGATGATTTCACTCTTTTCTTCTTTAGAGAAATCGAGGACATCGCTTCAATAACGGCTTTTGCTCGCAAAATCTGAACATAGAAACATGAACTGAGCGCGAGATAGAGCACCTTCAGGAACAATAATTATAACCACCTGTCTCATAGAATCCGTTGTGATGTTTTCATAGATGTGCACCGTTTTCAGATTATCCAGATACTCCATAACGATATAGCCTTTTACGGGATTGTTTTTTGAGAATTTCTTCATGAAGAAAATCTGAAAAAAGAATTTAGCATGAAATTTTCAATAAGACACATCTTACAGAATTTTGTTCATAGACTCAGGCCACTTTTTGCTTAACAGTCTGATGCAAGCCGACTATCCACAACTGACCGCTTTCAAAATATGGATCTTCCTAGTCGCACGGAATCAAAACCATTGAATTGGGCACCACTCAAATTGAGTAAGCTAGACGGCGTTTTTCTTTATGAGCAACAATGAGGCTGTTAGTAGCATAATTTACTGAATGCAATTCCCTAGGATAGAATAACAGCTAAAATTTCGGAGGTTTCGTCTTTTTCAGTCGTGTACACTCAGTTAAATACTTTCCTTTTTTTACTTTAAATTTAATCTATCTTCACAGCAAATTTCAGTACTTCTAGAATTCAATTCGTTCCTTCGTATTATTCTTGAACGAAGCAGGATAATGTTTGGGCGGGTCTCCTTACACTTCCAAGGTTAGCCGAAAAATACGAAAAAATTCATGAAGTAACTGTAGAGAGGAATGCCTCGTGATCATGCCTCAAGCTGATTTTTCCTGACTCGAATCGAGCACACTCCCACCCTGTGCGATTGTTTCAAAGGCTTTTCACTATGTCAACCAAAAATTCTTCACCATGAAACCGTCGAAATATCAGTCATTAATATATCGTCCTGAATTATATTCACTGAATTCTACAATTAACAACCTCATTTTTTTTATCAAGACAAACACTGAGCTATCTAATCAATGCCGAAGTTATTAAAAACTTGGTCCTGACGGCAGTGTCCTTTACAGACACTCGACAAATATTGTCATCGCAGCAGTATACCACTGTATGAAATCGACAATGAACGGCTATGAATTATCTTTTCAAATCACTTCACTTTGAAGGTGGAGAGTGTACCGAGCCGTCTGCGAAGTAAAAATTCTTACAGAAACCCCGTAAAGCGTTGCACCATCATTGCACTTGTCCTGCTATTCTCACAGGTTTGTTTCAGCCGTGACTTCGCCTATGAACTATCATCCGCCATCAGGACTGATGCAGTGCAAGCGCGTGTGTCATCGAAATTAGCAGTCGAGGCTCGAGTCCACTCCGCACACATCAGGTTCCAAGTTCTGTTCGTATCTCACCATGCTTGTGATTATATACCACATCACACCTTACCGTTGAGAGTGAATTCGACCAAAATTGAACATTACAGTGCGATTCTGACAACGGCTTCAGCTTAACTAGGTTTAATGAGCCAACTGCTCCCTAGGTCACCCCGTTGGAGCAGCGTGAACATAAGCGCCTTGGAAAGGGTAGTCGTAGTTCAGGTCAACGCCGTACACATCAGGTTTCAAGTTTTGCTCGTATCTCAATACTCTCGTGTGGTACACTTCACACCGTACTCTTCTGATCAAAATCAGTTAGGAGCAAATAAAAGTAGGCCTCGTACTAGTTTATAAGTAAAGTAGCAAATCAATTGTTTTCCATATTTAGATAAAATTTTTAGGCAAAAAATGAGGGTAAAAAGAAAAACGATCTCAAAGATATGAATAAAACAAGTCAAACATCATCATTCCATATTTGGCTTCAAGAACTCTTAGGATAATTGAAAAAATCTGTGAACCTTCGGTAGAGGAAATTTTCCTTCAGGCAATTTGAGCAGGTTATTGTAGACAGTTACTTCCGTATTATGACACTGAATAAATCGTTTAACGTAGAACACTATGTGAGCATCTCACAAAGAATGAGTAATCCTTTCCTAATTCTATAGAAAAAATCAAGAAAAACAGTATGAATCCAAGTAATTTCACATTGATTAGCTCACACATTTTTGATGATGTTCAATTGTGTTCATGAATCCCGCATCATCGAAAACGTTATCGATGTTTTGTTGTGCTGAGAATTCCTTGGTGACTTGTTGCAGGACTAGTTGGGTAGGATCTAAATAGCAGAGGAGAAGACTAATACAAAGTAATGAATTTGGATACGAAACAACTAATTTTACGAAGTTTTTTCTTAGTGTTACCGACAGTAGACTCTTTTTTGCTTCGACTTCTCTAAATGATTTAACTGTTCGACGTTGTTAACAGGATTCGTTTCTAATATTCAACGATAGCTCATTTCCATAGCTGAGTCTCTTGAGAAGAAACTCCATGATTCCATTTGTCTAGTCAAGATTAGGCTTATAACGAAACACGACCTTTTCACGTCCGTTGTTTTTTCAGAGTCAGTGAATTATGTTAATTTTCAAACGTAGTGATGATTTTTGTGTTATATGAGAGTAAGGACCCTCTGGCGGTTTTGTAGTGGAGACGAAAAGACATCAACGTGGTGAGTGCTAAGCTAACGATTACTAACGAAAAGAGTAAATAGTATACGTGATTATATTCAATCATAGTCTGACTAAAGTCATTTAGATTGCTATCAAGACTGAAGCATGTTCATATATGCCTATTCATTCACCTCTTAAGCTCCCGATGTATAACGCACTTTGCCTCTATCTTTTCTATATCAACTTCTGCTCCAATAAACGAAAGCTCAGTATAGGAAGTGTGGAGAAACTTATATCGGACATGGTTGCTTTGCACTAATAATCATACATACAAATGAAAAAATAACGAGGAACATAAGGCGATCTGCACTCAAATCAGCCAAACTTTTGTCGTCTTTTATAGCTTTTGGGTTGTTTGTTATAGAGATACGAGAAAGATGATGAACATTTTCTGAGCTAAAAATAATAAGAATTTCGGCAGAGTTTTAGTAGCGAAATATCTCGAGATGAAGCCTAAGCTCTCAAATCACCTTCACTATAAACTTTTCCGGAAGTTCTCTGTCCTTATGTTGCCAGTCAGGATCGATGAGTAAAACTTTCGACATGAAACCCTGAAAATAGCGAAACTGTTATATTTTATATCCTTCGATGGTTCTTTCGTTTCAACAAAAAGACGATTTCCGTCCTATTTTGGTTACAAATACGAATTCTGTAGCATCACATAATCCAATCAACCCTAATAAGAAATATTTTGACGCCCGAACTAACTTACCGATACATTCTGTCCCTGACGGTAATAAAGACAAAGTGATGTTTAGGAACCTCACAAACTCTACTCATGAATGTTTAAATATTGATAATGATATTAAAACGTTGTTTGCTAACCCCGTGGCGATGCTCTGTTTATATCAAATAATAAGTGCCTTTATTTTGCATTTCTATATTGCTTTATTGTGATAGGAGTGCATGTGGTACAGTTGATGAAGATGCTCATTTGAATGATTACAAAGTTTTCAGCTTGACTCCTTGCCCATAATTAATAAGGTCTTTCTGTATCGGTAATATGGGGTTTAGCTTTCTTCCTGTCGATAAAAATAGTGAGTCGCTCATTAGTTTAACCTCTATAAATTGTTCTGAAAGGTAAATATGCACTTAACTGTCTCCGATTCATGAAGACAAATGGATAAGACATTACTGGAGTAGAAATCAATACTGAAAAATTTCAAAATTTATTGCTTTTCACACCTTCAGTTCAGTTCCGACTACTTGAGACTTTGTCTAAAAATTCAGCTCGATGTTAAAATGTCACAAGCTTTTAGAGGTCTTGTAAATGGCATCTCTAGTAGTAGAGGTACGTTTCGGCATTTTTGGAATCCTCATCAATACCACGTGCCTCTTGGTTAACCCCTACAACTGGTGGTAGTGGCGCCGAAGAAGACATGTTGTAATGATGATGTTTGCGAGAAAGCCGAAACGTAGGTCTACCACTTAAGGTGCCATAAACCAGACCTCGGAAAGGCTTCAAACATTCTATCAGATCACCTTTTTTATTTGATGGGTCTTGCTTTCTTTGTGTTTACATTTACCATAACTGGTCTGTTTAACCGCAACATGAACCACTGTGAAATAGCAGACATATTGTTGCAGGCAAAATTTTGATTCATTCAATTGAAATCCAGTCGTAACATTGAGTCACGAAACTTTTGTTATCTACCTCTCTCTTCACGCTCCACACCAATAACTGGGCTAAAAAGAAACATGTTCCAAACGGCTACTGATGTGCGTACAGAAAAACAAAAAAGAGATTACTATCGCTGAAATTGTCACAGCAACTCAGTATTTCGTTTGGTTACGAAATAATAAACTCTCCGCGTAGGTTTAGAAAAAAAAGAAAACTTCTCCTTCTTTCCAATCAAAATAAGACCTGTCAGACCTGCCTCATCTTCAACAAACAAGCACTGCGTTGAAACGATAATACGACAGGAGCGCTCTGCAGATTTTTGTAGCAATAATCGGAGTATCACCGACGTTAACACGGCAGTGTGTGAGGTCAGGTACGGTGTGCCTGATTCTTGTGAGGACGTCTCAGAAGAAATAACGTTCAGTCTACTTTGCATCAGTATCAAGCGCACAAAGAGAATGTTAAATCAAACAAAGCACATCACTTGAGCATGCATGAGTACAGCAACATAACAGGGAGGATTTTGAAGTAGAGATCAGCAACCCAGTACAAATTCAGGAGATGAGCCCGCAAAAGTGGAAAACCTCCACAAAACCAGAATTAAACGACAACTACATGAGTACATTATCATCACACGGAATTTTACGCCATATTAGGCCAATTTTTTAGCCAGAAGACGGGACACAGATTCCGTTCAACTCAAAAAGCCTATAAAATAGCAGTGAGTACTCGAAAGAAGCTACTTATTGAGAGTTCAGTCTACTCGCCCTGTTTTACGAGGTCTTCAGTACTTCAGTGAGTTGCATGGGATTTAAGCCATCCAAACTTTGAAGAAGATAAGACATTTGAAATGCTAGCTATTGTGAATAGATGGTCTACTAGCAATATTAGGATTGTTACTTGAGAGAACAGTGAAATATTGATCAATGTTGAGGTTATTATGCCTGTTGATGCCCTTTGAGATTTGTAAAGAAAATGCAATTTTTACTGACTTGGGTATAAATGTTACTAGATCAAGCCCGTTGCAGCTGTTTGACTTATTTATATAAGAGTTAACTTCTTCTCACACTATATAGTTAGGAATCATCTCGCAACAACGTAGTTTTATTCATCGTTTTTTGAGAGAAAAACCGGAAAGCTCCATTATCAAGAAGTGTTATGGTTTTATACCAGTAATCTCAGCATTGTAAATATGTGTCAGTGAAATGGGTGGTTACTCTAATATCAAACTCGCACAAGCACGACTCGCTTTTTTTATTCCATACAAATGCAGTTGTACTCTGCTGAAAAGTGTTGTTCCGAAAATGCTGATCCGCAAACGTCATCCATGACCCATAAGTTGTTCCCACTTGTGAAGTGTTGCTTTGGTGAAAATAGATAATGAGACAATTCCTTCAGCTTTTTTGCAACCTACACCACTGATCAACTCAACCTTGTGTTGGCCTATATTTTACTTTTGAGACTATGTAGTATCGCTTCCAAGTAGAGTATGAGCCTACAGTTCTGCATGACTCGCTTCTTCAGTGATTTCCTCTGAGAAACTCTGATGTAGCCAATGCTTCCCTATTCCTTGTGCACAATTCACTTCAGATGATGTTTACCATTCTCATTAAGCGATTAAGCGTTTGAAAAACAAGTGCAGTGTGTGTATTCAGTAGTCAAGAAACCATCTTTTTGAATTTTTTACTAACACACACCTTGATCTGGCAGCTGCTTTTTCTTGCGACCGATTTTGGCTACTTTTTACTATTAGTTATCCCTTACTTGTCATAAGGTTGCTCTAAGATATTCCTGGATTGCGGTACCAAGTTCACCAATCACGATGCAAAGTAAGAAAAGATTTTAATTCAAAAACTGAAAATGATGTTGTTTGAGAGCATTGCTGAGACAATTATCTATCTCCACAAATATTACTTGCTTAGCGACTTATCTTCATAAATATTGATTGATATCAAAATTGAACATGTAATATCAAAATTTGCTTACATATCCATCACCGACGTTTTTCGCACTTTTGTTCGGTCCGAATGATGCGGCGGTGTGAAATTCTCTCTGCATATCTGTTTCGATGTCTTCCCAGGTAACGTGTGTTTCGAATAGTCCTTCGGCAGGTGTGTAGATATTCATCCTGTAGGATGTGCTCAGATATCAAAGCGAAACAAATATGAATACTTCAGTCGTCTATTACAATGAGCAATTCAATTGCGATATGTTTCTTAATAGTTTTGTAGAGCTATTATTACATATTATAGAAATCAAAGATCAGTCATGTAATAAACGTGATCGCTGATCATATGTTGTTCTTGTGCGTAATTACATCTTCGATTAAACTCACTCGGCTGCATTACTGTATAGGAAACATAAAATTTCGACGCTTTTTCCAATGAAAAAAAATTTTCTAGCGATTTCAAATTCACGATGTTGTTAGCTAATCATCACAACATATTATTCTTATGCATTAAAACACTTATCCAAGTGATATTTCTACTAAAGATCAATTATCAATGAAGGGTTTTGTAGTTTCAACACTTGTGTTTCAGGTACGGGCGATGAAATTCTGCCTGCAATGGTTTATAGTCTAATCTTAGTGTTCTTTGAAATTACATGTATTGCCATAAAGAGGCAACACGTTTCCTACCTACGGAAAAAGGCTCGGGTTCATTTATCCTTGAAGAAGACTACATTTTTCAGCTTTTCACATTCGATGGGACGTGAAAAGATAGGCTATTATAGCTTAATGCTGACGCGAACACCCAGGTGATTACGCCTATGGACTTAGTCACAGCAGGAAAACAATTGAGTGCATTAATTTGAAACTCGCTGACATGATAATGTAATAACGTATCGTCAATAGATAAGACAATAGATGGGAAGGCCGTCTTTTTTTTGAATGTTTGTAGAATCTAAAAATGAAGTGGGAAGGAGGGTTTTTGGTATGCGAAGGCGATGGCATAGTGACATTAGAACAACGTCCGAATCGAACAATATTGTCACTGTGTGTCAACTAACTCTATCGAAAACTAGATCTTGAGGAGTATGTTTTCTGTCGATAGAGGCGTATTCCCTTGCTTGGAAACCTTGAAGAGTCTTCACGAAGAGGGAGTGCTTAACAGCGGCTAGGTGTTGGCTACATATATAGCGATTTCTCTATTCCAGCTTGTCTTTAGAGTTTCAAAATACGAAAATGACTGGTGAAATTAGCTAAGAAGAAGTAACTTTAAGCGTAGAATCCATTTCCGTCTTGTTTCCGAATTCTCAGTTGTCAAAATATAGCGAAAACTGCGCAAATATTAAAAGAGATGGAAGGATAGAACGTTAATATCGTTGCTCTCTTGTAAAATTACTCTTCAAGCGTTCTAACACAAATACGCTTAGTCGTTCGTTGCCTCAAGAGAGTTGTCGGCTTTATGTTTACCGAATAACGCAAAGATACATTCAAACTTCGTATAAATTCATGCTGCGAACCCTCAAATCAAGTGTTTGAGCCTCATGTCTGAATTTTCTGTCAATTCAGCACTATAGAGCCACTGATAGGAAAAATTGATCCCAACTAACTAGTTTAGCATCTAGACAATTCGCGAGTTTTGAGAAAGCTGTAGCTTGATTGTTCCAAGACTTCGGGAAGAAGCGACTCAGTCAGCGTTCGACGCCATCTTTCAGAAAGACAACAATCGAGTCAGCCGTACTCACAAGCGTTAATTTTGAAAGTAAGGCCTTGGCTCAACTCCGGCACCTTAAAATGCTATTTCCGAGACTTTGAAGAGATTTGATTAGACCCACATTTTGGGACGTTCATAAACCGATTATGAAATCTTTATGCAGCTATCGAGAAAACGTGTGAAATGTTCCGAACGCCCTCAAATCGATGGGAGGTTAGGAACCGTAAGCCAGAAGGAATGGGATCTGCATAGTAGTCGTGATGATAGGTCATGTAAAATAATAGATGATCTTGCCTCATATTTCAATTCATTGGAAGCACTAGATCTGGAAAACACATTCATAAAAAGATAACGGCATGAAAACATTTAATCAGAGTTCAAAGATGAGAAATTCATACCATCAATTTGTTGATATGGTCAGAGGGACTATCACTTGCGGGGATTTTCTATTGGAGGTTACGTGTCACAGAACTGTTTGGTTGCTTTCAAATTTTCCTATTGTTGATTGGAAACAAAACGCTAAGAGTCTAAGACTTGAGAAACATTTGAACGGTGAGTATTTCAAAATGAACTATCTTCAAGCGATCCAATGATTTGTTCATTGCATCTATCCCTCAACGGTTACAAGAGTATTTGACTGAGTAAAGTGTTCGAAAATTCTAAAACACAACTGCATGTTTCGCAGTGTTATTATACTTCATATAGACCTAAGAGAATCGAGAGGTAAGCAAAAACACACCCTCAAACAGGAATCGAACCCGCGCTTCATCCTATCCGGGGGCACGTGCTAGACCACTACACCACAGAGGCACAATTGCGTCACCACTCATTCTTCAACACCTCTGTGTTAGCTTTCAGCCACCAACCTTTACTAGGCTTAGTTGGGTATGCGGTTTCGCATCATAAACCCAGTTGAACTGACAAAATTTTGAGCATTAGTTTTTAGAATTGCTAACAGCTCAACTGGATTTATAAAGCAAAATCGCAAACCCGACTAACTCTGTTAAAGGTTGGTGGCTGATAGCTGATATAGAGATGTTGAAGAACGAGTGGTGGCAAAAATGTGCCTCGGTGGTGTAGTGGTGGAGCAGGCGCCCCCATAGGATGAACGCGGGTTCGATTCCGGTCTGAGGCCTTGTTGGTCACCACTCAATTTTCTTATGTGAGTAAATTGCGATTAATTTGGTCTCTCCAGACCCTGAAGGAAGAAAAACTCTCCTAAACGCCAGCCACTGTGTCATTATTGTGCTGTATTACTAATGTGCTCTATGATTGCTATTATTAAGAAGCCTGAGACTGCTTATCAAAAAACACTGAATTACATCACGATCTCACTATTTTTTACGTTCCATTCTTTTTTCGAGGAAGGTCTTCCAACATTTGCACTTTGTTCCAAATGTATATAAAAATCTTTCTATGTCGTGAACCTGGAAATCAGACTTCCACAGACTTCAAAGACACACAGGGTGAAGCGTCCTTAGGAGGGCTGCCAGAAACGGAGTGTTCTCATGCAAGTCTTTTTCAATTTCGCTACTCCGGCGAGAGGAGAAGCTTCGTAAGCACAGAGTGCAGTCAAACCCTCGTCTGATATGATAATAGGCACCACCGCCATTGCTTTACGTGCCCTCTGATCAAACCACTGCGTTTGGCAATGTTGCTTTTCTTGCCCTCTGATCAAACCACTGCGTTTGGCTATGTGTCAAATCCGGGTAGAATAGCTTTTTCCTCAAATTGGCTCATTTACACTCCTTTAACCACTATGAAATTGCTTAACATACTACGTATTAGACGGGCTTTTTTTCTGTTAGCATTGCGTGAAATTGCATCATCTGCTTTCGCCCTTTGACTAACATGTTGTCTTTTGTCAAAGCATATCTTCTTATTTCATAAGTGCTGTCTGAACCAACTTTTCATGTGATTTGCTAGATGGGCCGTCTTTCAACCGCACACTCTCGTCAGAACCCTTCGACCTTTAACCAATCCTCTGTGGGTGCTCCCGTCCCCCCACATATCTTCTTAGAGAACTCATCAATACTAAACTTTATCGCAATCGGTTGTAGAATCACCTCAATCAAGGCCAACAATCTATAAGTTTGACCGATTCGAGATATATTTTAAGATATTGAGGGATAGTTGAAAGCGGGCAAAGAACATATGAACTTAGGATATGGACTCAATCTTTCTACATTGCAGAACTGACATATAGCTTTTCTGTACAAGCGATAATTTCTTACATGCACATAGGCTTCTCAGATTCTGTAAAGCGTGCTTCGGGCCTGGTTTTATTCATAAGTTAATGTACGACAATGAGTGCTATGGCCTTTGTTGATTTTAGTCTCAATTACCCATAAGCATTTGAATTAATTCTTCGATTGTTCAAGGATTGAATTTCTTGACACAAAATATCACTTTCGGATCAAAACTTTTATCAGCACGATCTTTAAAAATAAGACGCCAAGACGAGCCGAACGAATGAAATTTCTACAATGTCGTCTTGCTGACTTGATTATTGAAGAAGCTGACCGAAAATTTCTCAGCGCCATCTTTCCTATCGCATATTTTCAAAATTTCTCTACAGTTGCATATGCTGCCTTGATCAAGTTGCGTAATTTTGCCTCGAACAGCCCCATGACAATGACCGATTCTCCCAACCCACATCATCAGCTCCTCAGTCAACAAATGCAGTGTAGATAAATGTGCGTTGCGAGTGCACATCGGCACCTTAATTGTTCAGTCAACTGTTTTTTTGAAACTTCGTTAAAAACCTTATTGACATATATGCATGTATATATGCATTTGTATACATATATATTTATATGCATCTATATACATATACATATATATAAAGAAATATATATTGTCTTTGAGAGTAATCGCAGCCTTTTTCTAGTTTTTTTTTTTTACGTTACAGTTTGTTCGAGGCCAATGCCGACGTTTTGGCAATATCGCCATCATCGGAGCTACTCGCCCTATCACAGAGATGAGGAGTATCAATGTCACGCTGACACCTAAAGGACCTGTGCCTGACAACGTAATTACAGTAGACTGCTTATGGTTGGTACGAACAAAGTATATTACTTTTCAATCGCTCAGTTTTTGAGTCAACGAGCCCGAAATTAGTCTCAGCTTCTGGCGGATTTTGCATATTTGTCGAATGGAAGAGTTAGGAAAACGGATTCGCTTATTTTACTGTGCTTAGTTTATGCTACCCATCTAGAGCCTACTTGAGCTCTAAAAGTGGAGATCGGTTGATTTAGTATGGGTAAACTAGCAAACTCTTCCAAGGCAGGCGTCAAACTCATTTATTTTAGTTGAATCTTGACCACCCTGTGTGTACTTTCCAGCGTCGTTGTTTGCGGGCTTTTTAGTTAGACTGCACAATACAGGAAATCCGATAAACGAGAATATATTTGTGAAAATACATTAGATGCGCACTATCTGGCGCCGCTCCTAATCGAATAAAGATTTCTCACTGCGGGATGTTTGTATGACGTTCCAATTCAAGAAAAGTTATAGTTTGAAACTCAAAAGTGGCCATCTATTCGTAAATTTCAGATTAACATGTTTTCTTAAAATCCTACAAAAGAAATCTCAGCCACAAGCTTCTTTCAAAAACGTTTGATCGCAATGATAAAAGAAATGTTCTGTAGAAAAATGAGCATGAGTATGGATGGCTATGTGGAGAGCGTCAGCGTCATTGCACTAGGTTGGAAAGAAGATTCCATCGTTTGATCATGCATTGAAAATTTATGTATATTCAGACAATAAATAACAACAACTGTTCTACAAAATACAGGCCAGCATTACCCACCACTTTTTGACATCGGTCCGCCAGGTTTTGAATCTGATCAAAGTACCACTACTTCGGCTTTGAACCAAAGAACTCTTGATCTGCTTCTTCAACTTCATCAAAAGATTCCAATTGGCGACCTTCCAAAAAGTGCTGCATTGATCCGAAAAGGCCGTAGTCAGATGGAGAAACGGCCGGAACTATAGGGTGGATGCGGTAAAATCCCAGCTCCGTCCAATTACTAGCACTTTGCTTTGGTCTTTTTGGATGCGTGTGGTTTTGCGTTGTCCTGCTGAAATAAAGCGCGTTTTCGCCTAACAAGTTCTGGTGATCTTGGGCTGACGGTCAACTCTTCATTTCCGGCCTTACACTGGCAAAATCTTTTCGAAAAATGAGATTCTCCAGTCGTACGGTGGCTCCGAGATTTTTTGATTCGGCGAGCAGCATCAGCAGCATTTGAACCAAATTTGTACTCGTAAAGCATGACCCATTCTGCAGTAGATATATACAAATTATACATCAATAGATGCGCAAGAAATAGGCATTTCAAATGATATGAAGATCACACACGATTTATGCGAAAAACCACATTCCCGTCTAAACGATGGAAAATTTCTTTCCAACCTATTATATAATGGCAGGTAAAATGAAAAGTTGAGAAATAGCTTTCCTTAATGAGCTTCAGACACTCGCCCCAATCAAAAGGACCATGAAGTTGAGTTCGGCTTAAACTGAAACTTTTGAATAAACACTTATTTTTATTTGCGACACTTCTCAGAGCACAGAGCATTAAATCAGTGGAACAGTGACTAGGACATGGTAGGGCACAGGAAAAGTGGTATATCCAACATTATAGACTTCATGCCAAATTCTGAGACCCAAATCTTTTTACTTGAATGCAATACTAAGTTTGAATATTCATCATATTCTATTTCTCTTTATTCGTATCATTCGTTTCTTTTGCGTTCCATGTTGCGATGATGGTAACAAAGCAGATCATCCAGAAGGCACGCAATCTTCTCTATTACGATTTCAAGGCTCTGCGACGACCTCACACTTATTTGCCATTTTGGAACCTATCCTTGTTTCTTTATTCCTCTTCACTAATTTTACCAATTTCATTGAATATGGATTCAACGGAGGAGAGTATCATGAAGGCGACAACAGTGAAAAACCGGCGATAAGATTCTTTGAGCTGAAAGTACTCTTTCAGTCTTTATGACAACCTTCACAGTTGAGAGTTTCTTTGGATTGATTCGGTCGGCCTATGATGGATACATAGAATTGCATTTTTTTTTTGCTGCGCATCAACTGCGCATCAAAACAACGTGTGAACAAGCCTGCATTGATGTGTAGGACATCTCTTTGCTACCACATTTACAAGTATTCGTGGAAAATTTCCAAAAATTTTCCCAGTATTTTTGCCAGTCCTTTCCGCTATGACATGCAGACATCACACTGAGAAACATCCAAAGTGAGCTATTTGAAATATGGTCTAGTGAAAATCGAATTAGCGACTTTTATTATTCAAAATTTATCACTTACCAAAATGCCATTACTGTCAGTAGTAAAAAAACGTGAAAAACTATTCCCCGTCACCTGTCACACAGTTGACCGTCGAGTGACTGAACTGAGAGCCAGTAAAATTTAAACTCGTTTTTGTTGCTTAAAACACTAGCATATTTTGTTCTGCTCTTTCTAACGGCCACCTTCACCTGATTTTGAGCATTATCGCTTGCACAGCAAGATTTCTCAACTTCACTCGTTTACCTAGGATAACTTTCTCCCGCCTTACTTATGAAAAAAATTCTTGGCGTTGATCATATTCTGGAAGATGCGTCATATATAGTTTTTATCCAGCACCGTTGGAGGTAACTGAACGGATATTTGGTTTTCACAATGACAAGCGGTGGCCTACCGATGTGTCGAGTCAGCACATTATCATCTCAGACAAGGCCGGTACCATTTTATCAACCGAAGAGATGGAAGTCTTGTTAGGCTACGGGCGCGGAATCCAATCCATCGACCGTGTATGCCACGTGCCACTTCTGCCACTATACCACGTGTATGCTGAATGATGACTTATGTCATAACAACGATTACATCAGCCAAGATGATGTTGGTCATTGATCTTCACTTCCATGCTGTCCTATTCTAATGCAGCATGAAGCACTGGATTTCGGGAGTAAATGATCTTGGCAAAAATGGTAACGCTTAGCCGACCTCGGTCTTTTCTCTAATGACAATATCATTGTTGAATGGTGATGTTTTAATTGTGAAATCTTCACATGGCTCCCAAAAAATTTTAACGCTTTGAGTATGGACGCCTTGGCTGTCCACGGTTCCTGCAACTGTTTCTGTCTCAACTAAGTCAATAACATTCTTTCAAATCGATGTAAAGGGCCAAGATGGTCTCTTGTACTTCCACGACGTTTCAGTGGGTCTTCTTATCGTGAGGATATGGTTTAGCATTTCAGTAAAAACATAAACGTATTGATGTATAATATCGCCTGTTTTCAAAACCTCGCAATAAAGATTCAAAATAATTCCGAAAAAGAATGCTAAAGCCTAAACGAGGTTTGTACGCCGGGGCCATACACCGGTGTTTCGGAGGCTTCGGCCTCCTCGTCAGTGACCCCCGCCCCACATTAAGCCTTGTATTAAAGCAAGGAGGGAAGCGTATGTGGTGATGGCACAGTGTACAATGACACTGGTCCACCACCACTTCTCAGTCGATGAATTTTTTAGCTGGTAGAACAAAATTAATCTAAACATCGACTGTTTTCAAAACTTCGCAATAAACATTCAAAATAGTTCCAAAAACGAATGCTTCGAGCCTAAACCAGGTTTTGATGTAGGGTGGGGGTCACTGAAGAGGAGGCCGAAACCTCCGAAACACCGGTGTATGGCCCTGGCGTACGAACCTCGTTTTGGCTTCAAGCATTCTTTTTTGGAAATCCATGTATTAAATCGGCGCAGCGGGAACAGAGAGTTAACCCCGAGATCAACTTATGTCCCGTAGAGGAATGAGATCGCTTTTGCACTGCGTCTTGACCTCTGCTCTTCACTTGTATAGTTAACCACCTTCGCTTCGTGAGTGACCAGCAGCTAAATCTCAGTGAGAGGAATCCGTGGTGTGCATTTGCGAGCGCATATATATATATATAAATATATTCGTAAATATAAAAGGATAAAGCTCTTAGTGTTTACCAATCCCTAAAAGGTGCGCCATACATTCTTTTAATTTTTCAACTTCGTCTGAGGTGACTGAATGCATATTCGGCCTTTGCAATGACTCGCGATGGCCTCCCGCTGAACCGACTCAGTGCTGCTTATCCTCTAACACTGCAAATATATTTATCTATTTGTTGAATATATAGGTTGCTTTTAGTTCTGATGTTTTACATTCTTTCGATTTCATCATTGACATGATATTTTTATCAATGCTGATAATTTTATTGAATCCTTTGTTTTATTTCCGTCTGAAAATCTGTTCTGGTTATTTGTCAATTTAATCTGTGCTTACGTTTCGGATCACGGAAACCAACGAACTGAAGCAGCTGCGTTGCGCAAGATGCTTGCACATGTTTCCACAGTGATTCGTTGCAAGCGCGTGCCAAAACCGTTTTAAGCGAGTCTACGCTAGTGTAGCGACTAGCCGAGAGTTTCTGCTCCACTATGGGCCACACGGAGTATGCCATTGGTTGAGAAAAGCAAATCTGGCAACCACATCCTTACGCCAAAAGCCTGGAAGATGCTCTTGGCAGACGGCAATCGTTTAACGGACCGACTGTGCAAGGCCTCAGTCCTGTTGAGGCGCAAATCTCTCGGACTCAAAGTGTTGAGTACGCCAGTGTCTCTACACACTTGAAACTTACTGGTGATACTTCTCCTATGATGAAGACCAACGACGTTTTTCCGGTGGCGCAAATGCCAACCCAGATCATCACAGAGGCCGGAAAATTATTATACCTTACGGTCTTGACTACTGCGACCTTCTAATGATCCTCCTTGAAAAGTTGACGTTCGTTATGGCGATTATGGAGTGGTTCGATTTGACACTCACTTGAGCATCTTGTGCAACTCAGCTATTGCGATTCGTTGATTTCCATGATCCATAACTTGAGCACAACTGTAAATAGACAATGATAAAGAGTGATGTGCGAAAACACTGGCGTCAGCTGGGATTCGAACCCACATTTCACCCTATAAGGGCGCGCTTGCTGAACCGTTGCACTACTAACGCCCGTTTTGACACCACTTTTTCTACGCTACAACTCGTTATCTGTTAACAGCCAACCGTCAACGGTCTGGGGGGAGGGGTAGTCGCTACCGACATTGAACCCGCTGACAGATATTGGTTATCAATATTCAATCACAATTCTTTTATATAACCGCCCTTAGCGGTGATAAGATGCTATAATATACCCAATGACAAAGATTAATGTGCAACGGTTCTCCAGTGCAGGCGTCAGTAGTGCATCGGTTCAGCAGGCGCCCGCGGATAGGGTGAAATGTGGGTTTGAATCCTACCTGACGCAAATGTTTTTGCACATCACTCCTTATCACGAATATACTATAAAATCTTACCGCCGCCAAATGCGGTCATATAAGAAGAATTCCAACTGAAAATGGATAAATGAATAAAATAGATTCTGCGCCGATACTGGTTAAGAAATCCAGTAAAATCATTGGCATAATAAAGAAGCATACACAAAAATACCAATAAACCAATAAATCAGTACTAAAATTAACAACATGAAAATTATCAGAACTTTCTACGCACCCTGTATATATTGGACATATATGTTAATATATGTAGGGAACTACAATAATATTAGTTTATAACACATTCTCAAAATTGCCTCGTTTGGTCTGTATACATTTACAAAGTCGCTTGCGAAAACTTCCAACGATTTTCACACGTTTCCATCGTAATTTCGTTCCAAGCGCACGTCAAAGTAATTTAAAGAGCGCCTACGGTAGTGTAGCGAGTAGCCGAGACTTGTTACTCCAGTATGCACCACCAATTCAAGTTCAAACAACGAAGTCCCAGAACTATCATAAACTGGGATGTATTCAAATCATTAGTCGGCTCATGGGAAGATACCTTTATCGACAACATCGACAAAAAATACGACTGGCTCATTGAATATCTTCACTTCAGCGCTGTGAAAGCCGAGAGTCCTAAGGTCACGAAGAGACAACGCTTCTCTCTGCAGACACTCGAGCTGATACGTCAATGTGGAAACGCACGAGATTCAGGCAAGCGAAACCACACGCCCGACCTTGCGAAACGCTGCAGAAAAGCGATGAAAGAAGGCCTTGAAGAGAGTAGAGTAACAATCATGGCCAAAGCTGCAAAAGCTGGAAAGTGCATTTGCAAAGCTCAGCGAGGCTTCGCCAATTATAAGACCAAGATGATTGCACTCCGATGCTCTGACGGGACACTAACAGCTTTCAGATGGGCTATGGAGAAAATCATCCATCAATACCATTCGGATCTCTTCGCTAGCCATGTCCTCATACCGTCATATCAATTAAAAGAGGATGAATATGTCGTTCCACCTGTCGTCCCTTCCGAAATCCGACATGCTATATCGTCGGTGAAGAACAGAAAAACTCCCAGGTCAGACAGGATCAAACCAAAACACCTGAAGAACCTGCCGCCAGCTCTCATCAACACCCTGGCTCGGCTCTCGCTACCTGTCAGAATGCAAGGTCCCCATTCAGTGGAAAACCAGCAAGACCGTATTGTTGTTCACATCACAAAGAAAGAGCTTCACGGCATAGGCAATTATCGCCCAATCTGATTGCTGTCCATTTTCTATAAACTCTTTACTTGAGTCATTCTAAACAGGATTGGCAGAACACTGTATGAAGGACAGCCGTGCGAACAAGCAGGATTCCGGAAAGGTTTTAGAACCATAGACCACTCCACACGATCACAAGACTCATTGAATTTTCACGAGAGTACAAAAATTCACTCTGTCTCACTTTCATCGATCTGAAGAAAGCCTTTGAGCAACTCCCAAGACCGACTGTCTATTAACCTCGGCATGCTTCAGTATGATTCTTGATTTTCTTCTTTGAGCAGAACACGAGGTGTTACATTAAACTTTATTCGATAGCTGACGTTTCGGCAGTTCGCCTTCTTCAGAGCCTGGAAAGGTCAAAATGTTTGCAATACAATCAGTCAAACACCTCCATTACTTCTTTAGAGAAAATCACCAGACCTAGATTTCAATCGCATCAAGCAAAAATCAACACTCAACATACTCACCGCTTTTTATATGTGTTCCACTGGATGATCCAAGTGGAGATCACCGGCAATAGAGACACATAGGCTCGTAATGCACCCTACCCATCAAAACAACAGTCTTATGTACTGGCTCATATCACGAGTGTTTACAAGGCATTCCTCCCTGCGGTTTATGGTTGGATTGGTCGCATTAATCCAAAATGCTTCCAAGATCTTTCGCGCTGATGTTTTTTGCTCCTGCGCAAGGATGGTGACTTCGATTTCAAAATCAACTCCGTCGTGCTTCTGTGCTCTATGCGTCCCTAGCGGGGTGTTTTGTCTATTAAGACGCTTGTCAGCTAGGTGTTCTTCTATGCGTGCATAGAGCGGCCTACCCGTTTCGCCGACATATTTATCACTACACGCTTTGCAAGAGATTAGGTAGACTGTACCTACGCTCATGCAATCACCGTCTCTGCCGTTAGGACATATTTTACAATCTTTCATCATACAGAGACGGTCATATAAGCGGTTGCGAACTAGTTGGCGTTTTAGAGTATTCGGTGGTATTTCAATAATGGCCACCGATTGCTCTAAACCCGCTCTTTTCAAACATCGTTTTATAGCTGTACTAATCTCATTTGAATAGAACGGGATGATAAACGGGACTTTCCTTTCAACTAAGTTTTCGTTCGGAGGCGCATTATTTCCTCTAAATCTAAGCCGAGGGGCTACGAATTCGTATCCATTAGAAGTGGCTATTTCTCGCGCCAGTTTCACGGATTCTACTCTCTGCTCCTCCCCGGTACATACATTGGCTGCTGTTCGAAACATGTTTTTTACTAGCGCCTTCTTCGTATGTGAGGGATGAGAAGAGAGATAGTGAATATTTAGATATTCTTACTACTTGGCTTTCGGTACCACTTCGTTATGTAGCCGCTCTCAGTTAAGCTTATTTGCACGTTCAAGAATGGAAGCCAATCGTCTTTTGGTATCTCACGGGTGAATCTTATATACTCTGACTGTTCATTCAGCAATCTAAAACAATCATCCAGCTCAGGGTAGGCCGCTCTATGCACGCATAGAAGAACACCTAGCTGACAAGCGTCTTAATAGACAAAACACCCCGCTAGGGACGCATAGAGCACAGAAGCACGACGGAGTTGATTTTGAAATCGAAGTCACCATCCTTGCGCAGGAGCAAAAAACATCAGCGCGAAAGATCTTGGAAGCATATTGGATTAATGCGACCAATCCAACCATAAACCGCAGGGAGGAATGCCTTGTAAACACTCGTGATATGAGCCAGTATATAAGACTGTTGTTTTGATGGGTAGGGTGCATTACGAGCCTATGTGTCTCTATTGCCGGTGATCTCCACTTGGATCATCCAGTGGAACACATATAAAAAGCGGTGAGTATGTTGAGTGTTGATTTTTGCTTGATGCGATTGAAATCTAGGTCTGGTGATTTTCTCTAAAGAAGTAATGGAGGTGTTTGACTGATTGTATTGCAAACATTTTGACCTTTCCAGGCTCTGAAGAAGGCGAACTGCCGAAACGTCAGCTATCGAATAATGTTTAATGTAACACCTCGTGTTCTGCTCAAAGAAGAAAATCAAGAATCAGAAAGCCTTAGATTTAGTGGAAACAGAATCGCTTATAGAGGATAATGGATAACCAGGGCGTCCATACTCGTTACATAATGATCCTTCGTGAATCCTTCGTGAGCTCTATAAAGATTTCACGACCAAAATATCTCCATTCTGCAACAATATTACCATTGACGTAGGAAGAGGTTTTCGACAAGGCGATATGATTTCGCCAAAACTATTCACTGCCTCCCTACAAAACGTCATGCGAACATTAGAATAGGACAGTAAGGAGTGAAAATTGACGGTCGACAATTAAACCATCTTCGCTTTGCTGACGATATCGTTTTCACAACACCAAACATCAGCCAAGCGGAACGAATGATGACCGGTACGATAACGCCTGTGGAAAGAGTGGTCTTCAACTAAATCTAGCAAAAGCGATGTTCATGAGGAACGGATGGGTTTTGGATGTCCTATTCATGCTCAACGGAACGACAATTCCCGAATGCTCCAGTTAAGCTTATCTGGGTCGTAAAACATGATGAGCGACGTAGTTCCAGAGTTGAGCAAGAAGAAACAAACGGCTCGAGGGACGTTTAAGAGCATCGAAGATGTAGTGAAGAAGACAAAGGACATCCTGCACCGTTCCCACCTTTTCGACTCGACAATTAACACTGACCTAACGCATGTAGCCGAAACCTGGTCGTTACGTAAGCAGGATGAAAGATCACTTGACGTTATCACACGCGCTGTCGAAAGGTCGATGCGAGGAGTATCCCGTATCTCTCAAATGAGAGAAAGGATCCGAAGTTCCGACCTACGTCAACGATCGAAAATCAAAGACGCCGTTCTACACGCCAGGATATCGAAAATGAGGTGGACAGGACACGTGATGCGCTTCAGCGTCAACCGACGGGCGAGAGCCGTTATCTACTGGATTCCTCTGGGCATCAAACGCATTCCAGGAACATCATTAACCCGCTGGTCCGATTTCTTTGCGAAGGTTATAGAAAAAAGATATGTTGCTCAGCGAATCCTTAGAGCAATGAGTACCCACTGGGCTACTCTTGCACGCGATACGGAAAAATAGAAGTGATGCTGGTACCCGCTCGAATCACCGGCGATCAATGGGACGACAGGTGATACAGGTGATGGACTACGGAGTAGTCCACTGGACTAAGATCCGGAGAGTTTGACGCCTGATTATCCTTACCCGAAACGGATTTGGAAAAAACTCTTGACAAACGGTAATCGTTGAAGGAGCCCAATGCACAGGAGCCCAGTCCTTTTGAGGTGTGAATCGTTCGGCATGAAGTTGTTGACTTCTCTATGGTTCCAGTAGGTCCATAAAACTTGCTCCTGGTAGCTGGCAGCGTTGATCTTGATGTTTCCATTGTTAGAACTGACAGCGTTTTCTGGTGTCTCAAATGCCAGATCAAACAATCACAGAGGCCGGAAAATGACTGCGGCCTATGGTTTTTTGCTACTGTGGACTTCTGCTGACCTTTTTCAAGAAGATGGCGTCGATTCTGGGAATTGAGGAGTGGTTAGGTCGTAAAAATCTTCTCTTCCGCAGAAAACAACTTCGACCAAAGAGTAATAGCTATCAAACGAATCATTCATCTCTTTGATAGATATTTTCTTTTATCTTCTTGTTCACAAAATGAAAACGAGCTATTTTGCAACTGTCATCTTCGGCTTATTTTTGAAAATATTTTGGCCGCTCCACTCGCTGATCCCGAGCTTTGCAAACCTTTGCTAATCGAAGGCTCCGGATTTTGTTAAACTTGGCCAATGGCTCTTTTGGATGTTTTCGGAATAGACGAAGTGGTTGAACGACCTTTTTGACGAAAGCACTTAATCTGTCTGATCTCCCTAAAACGTTTCACGGCTCCTTGAGCATTTGTTGATCCAAAACAGGTCGATTTTAACAATGTTAGCCTTTTTCACTCTCGTCTTGTTCAACTCAACTACTGAGACACGTTGAATAAATACTGAGACACATAACTTAAGCATTACTGGAGATACACAAGTAGATAAAACGGCCTCCAAACCAAAACTTACCGAAGAATTTAATAAATGAATTAATGAAAAACATAATATAATGCTAAAATTAACGAAACATAAAGTTATCAGAATTTCTTACGCTCCCTTTAGATGTGGTACTCGTCTCTTATTTAACAACAAATGAATGTTCGACCTCTTTCGCTGGGCAAAGACTTTCCATTGCACTTTGAGCAATCTCTCAAAAACTCAGATCTGCGGCTAGTGAGCTACTTAGCTAATTTTAAAAAACCATTTCTGTAACGGTGTAACAGAAAGAGAACCTTTCATATTTTACACACACATAATTTCGCAGGATGAAACTGTTCTTTGGAATTACGAGTGGTCATTCGAAAGCTTAAGTTTCGATCACTCCAATGCAATGCTTATTTTCAGGAATGACCGTTTCGCTGCAGTGTGGCAAGGAAATAAGTTCAGGTTTCATATATTCGGCATTTCTTTGTCAGCCAGTGAGCGATCCGGGTGTCTTTTGGCTGTAGATTCGATAAAGCACTCCGCGGCTAGTAATCACAATGCGTTAGAGCGTCATATGTGGAGTGCGATTTTTGTTAAATCATGAATTTTTCACCACTTCGAGAGAAAGTCGCTATAGAACGTATGATTCTGATACCGAAAATTTCCCATTACACGCTCTTATACCTACGCATTTCCAGCGAAGTAATAGTAAGAGCAAGCCGCGGGTGTACAACAAAGTTTAATCTGAATGCTACAACGCTACAAAATGATCTTCCAAAAAGAAGCACGTAAGGTAGTAGCCACAATTTGAGGTTCTGGATGATTACTGAAACTCTTATGAAAGATTCTTGTCCAACGAAGGGGATCGAATCTTCATTTGTTGCCAATAACAGGCGAGTGCCATATAAATAGAATTTTTATGATACTAACTTTGCAGCCACCTTGTCAGAGCAGTTTCGGAGAGTCTCCATTGATCAATATCATGAAAGTTTTTCTCTTACAAGAAAATAAACACGTATCTATGGAAACTACGACCTCAATGTAAAAAACCGGAACAACGCGCATTATGCCTCTTTATTGCTTGTTGAACTCTTCCAAAGACGACTCGTTGTTGCTGCTATAATGCAATATGACTTGATCACCATTGAGAAGAGCCTTCCATGAGAGCGGCGTGAAATGCGGTAGGGGATTGATGAATCATGATCATAAGTCTTTTACAAACTTAACATGATTCTGAATCATATTTTTATTACAAAATGAATAAGTCTGAGATATAAATAGTTGCAACACATCCATTCTACAAACATAAACAAAAGCGATGATAGCAATTTGTTTGCTGTTACTGGACGATCGCGTGATTCTTTCGTATTTATTAACTGAGCCAACATGTCACGTGGCCTGTTACTGACTTATAGAGCCCGATACAGTGTTCCACCCTTGATGGTCTCATCAGTCAGGCGGTACCCTTCGTCTTTTGCCAATCCTCTCGCTGCTTTTGGATAATAAACTAATTCTTTCGTTTGCTTTTTATTGGACAACAGGCGCTGAGGTCCTCTACCAAAAATAGACGACGACGAACTTTTTACACGGTCCACTAAGTGGAAACATCACCGAGTAGACAGTGTTGTACACTCAATTGCTCTTGGCTGGTGTCATTAATATATCATACCCTTCGCTTCAAGTGCTCTCCTGAGATCACGCTCAAATTTCATCATATCTCGTAATTATTATTTGAGCCAACATGCCATGTGGTCTGTTAAATGGGCTGCTTATATAGTGCCCGAGAGGATTGGCAAAAAACGAAGGGTACCGCCCGACTGATGAGACCCTCAATGTCGCAACAATTGTATGGGGCTTTATAAATCAGCCCTGTAACAGACCGCATAACATGTTGGTTTGAAAAATAATAACGAGATCTGTTGAAATTTGAGCATGGTCTTGAGAAAACACGCGAAACGATAGGTACGGTCAATTCCTAGTTCCTTGTTGCTTCAGAAATTGTCATCAAAACGATACAAAGTCTCGCAATTCACATAGGTTAAAAATGTTCTAGGTTTCTACCTCTAAGAAAAACTGCATGTGATGCATGTTTCAAATTCCATAGGATGTGAAAGCGAAATATCTTTAGAACCTAAAAGAGGGTACGAGCAGGCGACTTGACCGCCTTTGTGGATGCAGCTGCAACAGTAAAATGAAAGAATGCAAGAACTTAAACTTGTACATAACAGACTGAAATGACATCTGCTCATTTACCAAGTGGTTAACCTTTCCTCGAATACCCAATATGTGGAGTGCTGTGCAAAAACGTTTGCGTCAGCCGGGATTCGAATCCAGATCTCACCTTTCCAGGAGCGTATGCTAACCGTTGCACTACCGACGCTCGTTTTGCACAACACTCTTATTTATGGCTATAACGGGTTGTCTGCCAACAGCCAACCGTCGACGGTCTGACGGGGCAGCCGCTATCGGCATTGAACTCACTTGTGTTGACAGACATTGGATATCGATCATACCACTGCAAGTGGCAGTCAAAATAGAAAAAATTTAGGCTGATTATCGATATTCAATGTCTGTCAACACAAGTGGGTTCAATGCCGATAGCGGCTGCCCCGCCAGACCGTCGACGGTTGGCTGTTGGCAGGCAACGCGTTATAGCTTAAAAAAGAGTGCATATTCCGCCTCCACGCTATAAACTTGACACTTTACCACTAAACTTTATAGCCGAACATAGCATAATGATTTTTTCTCATTCTCTTGGCCACAACGGGGACCTCGATACAGCGGTGATAGGAGGGGCGTTTCTGGAAACAAGACCGGAAACACCATGCTTATGTAAAGATTGAGGTATGGGCACCCAAAAAGTCAAAAGTGATTAAGCCAACCATCGAAAACGTTCCACGTCAACCCAAGGTTAATAGGATGGAAATGAGAATCGAAGGTCGCCAAGGGTAGCCTTTTGCTTTATAGAAGACATTGTTTTTATTCAGTAATCTTCTAACGTTTCAACATTTTTCACAACAAATAGCGTCGTCGTCGATCATTCGTGTGATAGAAGGTATATGAAGCTCTAATGGGCATTGGTGAACAAAGATCAGAGACCCAACTGTGCAAACCAAAACGTCTATAAATGATCAATAAAAGCCAATAGCCCACGTGATTTTGGGAGATATTAAACCTAAAAGGGTAAGCCCTGTGACTGATGATGTTCTTGTGCATGTTAAAACTCTTGTAGTAATCTTTGCACTATCTACCATGGATGTTTTTCATCTTTACGTATGACCACTTTTATATCCTTTGTGCAGAATTTTGCGCTATCGGCGAAGAAATGGTGATTGTGTCCGTCTCCTACGATAAGATGTTGGTGCGTCACTTTGAGAGCTTCCGGAAACAGTTCCTGTTCAATTTTCAAGTCTTCGGCATCCTTAGTGTTGGATCGCAGTGTTGAGTAAGCTGGCCATATTCTCAATTAATGTGGTCAATAACGACTACTTTTTGAAAGCCGATCAAGGAATTGATTGAATTTCGTTCAAATTCGTGAGAATTCTGTTCCTCGAACCTTATCAATTCAATAGAAAGAAGTATTGCTAGAAATAAAAGATGTCTCAACCTTGTATAAATTCCTGCCAAAAAAACATTGACGGGACAGAGCTTTCAATTACTACAGTGCGATCTAACTCGTCATAATACTCTTGTTTGCTGAACACCCGACTACTATCAAGTGTGATAGGCATCCGTATTGGGAGCCATTATGGATGGTTCTGATCTTGATAATGCTCAGACACCCAATCATCCTCTTATTCATTTTGCGTTGGTGGCTTTCATTTAGCTTTTTTGGCCGTTCTTCTGTATCTACGCTTGGGACTAAACTCTTCAAAGACATCGATCATTTTGAGGCACAGGAGCAACATAATATTTCTGCGTAATTTAGAACTGAACTTAAACAGCTGGAAAACCTAGTGATTTTTACACGTTAGTTTTCCCAATTTGAGACACCAAACTATCGAAAGGAAACAGACCATTGTTTGGGCAAAAAATGAGACCTATCGAACATATTGGGCATTTACCACATTTTGAAGACTCGAAATTACTATTTCATTCCAACAAATTCAGTCATTTATTGGATTTTATTCTTCTTTAAAATTGGACCCTTCTTTTCTTTTGCGTTCATGTTGCAATCATGACAGTAAAGCAGGTCGTCCAGAAGGCACTCAGTTTTCTCCATCACAAATTCTTAAGTCTGTAACAACCGCAAGCTTACTCAGCAGTTTCGTGACTTAGACGTGTAACTTTTAGGATTACCTTCTTCCCTTGATCTTCTTCGCTGTCCTTGGAATTATATCGAATAGAGGTCCAATTATGTGTATTATCATGAAGGCGCCAAGAGGAAAAAATCGGCGGTACTATTCTTTGAGCTACAATGTCACTTTATGCAACATTTCGAATACGAAAGTCAAAGTTCTTCAGTAATTTTTGTGAGTTGATCTAGGCTTGTATTAGAAAAAGTGGTTTTGAACTTTTTTTGCAGTAAATTGGAAATCACTGGGGCATGCAGCTGTTGATACATAGTCGCTTTTGGGAAACAAACTTTTATGACGCGTCAGAACAATTTGAGAACAAACCTGCTTTGATGTGTAAGGTGTCTCCTTTCCAATACACTCTTTTTCCAAGTATCCATAAAACTTCTCCAATAATTCTTCTCAATGTTTCCGTGTATCCTTACCACTATGACATGCAAACATCACAGGGACGAGATCAAATGCGGCATATTCAAAATGAGCCATCTGAAATCGGTCAGTAAAAAGAAATTCAATCACTGTTATTGGTAAAAAAAAATCATCGTCTACCAACTAGCCGTCTAACTCAGAGGCCCATCTAACGGCTCAGAGCTAAAACAATGTCTCTTACTTCGCGATCACGCATGCCACTGCTCCTGTTGTGCCATCATTCCATCGATACTTTCTTCTAAACTTCGTTTATCTGCGCATTATGAACTTCAAATAGAGGTAGTTGAACCTCATAATTTCCTGGAAATGTGACAATATGGAAAAACTATGGGAACAATTTCTCCAATAATCATCATTACTTTGGTACTTGAGAAATTTGCGCGCTCTAAGAAAGCTCTCGGCTCACTCTTATAAAATTTTAGGAAGAATTAAGTAGGTCAGCAGCCATCGGAAATTATAAAGAACACGACAATCTTGAATAGCAATCCAAACCGCACATCAAAAGTCTGTTGGATTTTCTGATTAAAAGATGCGGAGAAATGGAATGAACGCAAGATTTTTTGGGGTCTGTACATTCAATATACTGCTGGTGTTGTGGAAAAAATTTCGAAGTGAGCGCTTCCTTTTGTGTTCGATTAAAGGTGTTTTACATCTACTATATCGTTTCCCGCTACGGCAGTGCTGTTTTACATATGGATTTCCTCCACAATTACACTGGATATTGCCAGTTAGACGTCATCATATTTCATCAATTTGAGGAAAAAACTTGGCAGTATGAGCAGAGATACGTGCTATTAGTCATCCAAATCATGTGCTATGAGCAACAACAAAACTTCAATTGGACTGTTTTACTTAGAAAAACGTGGTACCGACTCTTACAGTTTCCTCCTCTTATGCACGCACATCAGTTTATGAAGGCAAAATCGAAACGTTTGATATAGCCAATAAAAAATCCTGCAAAAACATCATGTCTCTTTTCGAGCAACCAAAAGCAGCTTCAACGCCAAGATTGGCCGAATGTAGACGTCTAAAGAGCTCGAAGCCCATTACAGTGATCGAGACCAGTTATGGAAGCTTAAATTATCCAAAATCGCATTGCTAACGTTGAGCGTGGAATTTCATTGGTGGGTGGCGTAATTGAAGTGACTTCTTCATGAAATTAAATGAATCCGCCTAATCGATGTTGCCGCATTCCTTTTACAACGACAGGCTCTCAAACTTGAAAGATTAGCTAAGAGATATTAAACAAACAGAAGATCAGCAATAAAGACTGAGATTCTGGAGATAGCAAAAAGCATTCGCAGTTCATGTTTGGAAATCTCCAGTAAATCTGACGGTCGCTATTAGACAATCAAAACAGATACGGTTCACAAAAAGAAGGGGTAAAATCCTCAACGTCCTTTACTCAGATCTATTCAACAGCTATTTCTTTTCATGCATAAATTTAATCGATTTCCCTATCAAAATCGGGCAAACTATCATGTCATTGAAGAACCATGGAACAACCCTGTTAGAAGGAATAAGATCAGAACATTGACAAATTTTCGTCAGCTTTTATCAGCACGCTGACCGAGCCTGTCATGGGCTACGTATCAACACAAAGATTCTTTATCATTAGAGGTGCACTGAGTCCACATTATTGCACCAAAGAGAGACCTTTACGACGTCGGCAACTATAGCACAACTCGCTTACTATTAGTTTACAAATTTCTCAATGAACTTATGCCCAAAAGAGATGACGAACGTTGGGCAAATGACTACGATGCGGAAGAAAAAAGCGTAGTTTTGGAAAGACTCCAGTACAGTGAATACATCTACACGATAACCAAACTCACTGAAGTACTGCAAGCGTACAGAAGCTAGTCTGCCCCACTTTCAATGACTTGAAAAAGGATTCGATACAGTTCACACACAATAAGATGAACCACTATCGTATGACCATATTTACGGGGAAACAGGGACGCAGCGAAAATATTTCACCGAAATTTCAAACGGCCGTTATTGACATCGTCATGTGATGGTTGAAATGGGCAAGTGAGCATCGATGGTTACAAGTTACATCGTCTTCACTTTGCTGTCAAACTTGTTCTTATGACATGTAGCGTTATACAGGAAAATTTAAACCAGATCCTATGTGAGAAAGCTTTTGTTGATTCATATCGCCAAAAAACGATGTTGATGAGGAACGCAATTGCTTCAGTTGTCCCGATTGAGCTCAAAGGATGAATGTTTGAGATCCATTGGCTTTGTGTATTTCAGCAACAAATCAAAGTTGTGTAATCCTAAAGCACAATTGGAAAGCGCGTTCCTTTGGAAGCCTTCATAAACACTGCGAGCGTAATTGATGAAAATCAATATCTTTGCGCAGGATTAGTTTTGAAGCTCCTGAATCGGAATTGAAAATCAAAAGATGCATTGCAAGGAAAATCTCGTAATCATGCGTGACTCCGCACCGTATCTTGCCGGTGGGGTATCTCTGACTTGAGCTGTGAAGTGTGCCATTAGATACATGAGTCTGAGCGATTTGCTTCCGATAATTAATAGATTTTAGAATAATAAAACGATAAGTGTTCTAGAAAATGAAACTGTATACTGTGCGAACAAACATTTGTTTACAACGTTTTGCTGATGTCTTGCAATAATTTTTGAGCCATGCATGTCAGTGGTCTGTCAATGAGGGCTGACTTATAGAGTTTTCTAATCTCTGTGGGTGCTCCAGTCCCCACACTAAGAGTTGGCGTGTTTGGTGAGTTCTTCGCTGGACATAGAGTGTAAAGCGTTCGTCGTCGCTAACTCTTAGTGTGGGGACTGGAGCATCCACAGAGATTAGAAAAAGACGAGAAAGGGTAAGTGCCCGACTGACGAGATCGCAAGATCGAAACACGTATATCGGGCTCTATAAGTCAGCCCTCATTGACAGACCACTGATATGCGTGGCTCACAAATAATTGCAAGGCATATTGAATTTTGAGCTGTGGTTTCAAAAAAAACACTCGAAACGAATGTTCTACTGATGTTTCATTTGTGTTCAAGTATGTGTACTACATGTTAACTCAACCTTTCCAGGTTCCAAAAAATGTGATACCATTAAAATGTCAGCTATTACTTTATTTGTGCTACATTTATTCGATGAATGCTCGTATTATAGCGCTGCTCTTTAAGAAGCAGTGAATTATCCAAAGCTGAGATCAATAAAAAAGGTAATTGCGTAGTAATTAGACGTGATATGACACAGTATTTAGACGGTGATTCTAATGCAGAAAGTGCGTATCCACTTGGACAACACAGTGGACGATTCATGAAAAGTTGCATGTTGGAAAAAAGGTTTTGCTCTTGATGCTTGACATCAGAGACACGTGAACACTTAAGTTATGCGTATTCGATTAACTGGGTTACAGGCGATCTGAGCTTTCAAGCTCTGCATAAGGTGAAACCTTCGAAACGTCTGCTGACCTTATAAAACGTATTATAGCAGCCTCTGAGCTTACAAAAAAAAACCTGTGAATTACTGTAAACTTGATCTGCTAGACTTTCACAACTCAGCCATTACTGGCGTTCTTCTCTTTTGAAAGTTTATTTTCACTCTTCTATGCAACGTTTTGCATATTTAGGTAAGACTTGATGGTTTGAACATTCAATGCGGTTCCGTATTGATGGGGTCTTCTCGAGAGCTTCTGGAATTATAGATAAATATCGAACCATGGGCGTCACAGCACTGCAGTGGGCATACTGAGTAAGCTAGTTGTGTACTTAATTGATGTGCTCGATAACATCTCTTTTTCGAACGCTGGTCAGAGAACTGCTTTGTTTCAGGCTAAGGTAATTTTGAGATCTTCCTTTCTCTAAATCTTCAAGTTTCTGTCCTGTTGAGAACAGTGAAATTTGCTCCTAACAAATTGCAAATAGCAACCCTGACAAGGTAAGGTTTGATTCCCTAAAATGTAATCCACTTCTTTACAGTACTTCTGACGCATGTTTTGATTGGGAAGAATGAAATTTTGCTGCGACTTAAGTTAAAGGACGGCATCGACAAGTAAATCCTCCGATCGCTTATGAAGCAATCTATTTCGCTATGGTATTTCAACGTGCGCGTGAATTCGTCTTACTATCAGATATGTGAAGGTGTGGTGACTTTTGATGTGTAAGAAAACAGCCGAACATTTTTGAACACCGTCGACTCTTTTACTGCTGTTTATTCTGAGAAACGATGGGTAGCGACACTGAATGTTTTAGCGCTTCTGATCTATTTTGATGCAAATATGTGGTCTGTTATGGCACTTTTTTAATGTAAAACACGGGTTCAAGCTTTCTAGCCTCTTCAGTTGCGCAATGCTCACATTTCAAGGGAAGATGGCTAGGAAAAACCAACGCCGAACCCTTTGAGTTGCTCTACTAAGTGAAAAAATCACTAAATGGGCAGTGTGTACACTTGATTGCTCTTAGCTGGTAGCCTTGGAATATCATACCAGTTTTGAGTGTTTCTCAAAAATAATTATCAGGCATATTGAAATTTGAGCACGGGCTCAAGAAGCAGTTAGAACAAGTAGTGTGTTGGCTCTTCTCTTTCTAAATAACCCAGTGATAACATGCGTATCTATCTGAACCCACAGTTAGCAGGCTGCCAATAGGGCATTCAATTGCGGGTAAGCGTCCATTGTGAGTGCACATTGTTACCTTAACCCTCTCAGTACCAGGCCTTGAGACAAAAATGGAAAAAAAAGGAATCCGATTATTTCACTACGCTTTGCTTTCTGTACTGATCCATAATTCAATGAACTTTTAACATCAGGCTTGAAATACTTAGCGGCAGAGTAATAGTCTCGCTCAGCATAGGCATCAACCTAATTTATTGCAGACTATTCCAAATAACCATTCGCGTACTTCCCAGCAACATTGCTCTCTTTTAATCAAATTGTATAACTCAGCCTCCAAGAACGAGAAAATACCCGTAGAAACACATAAGGTACGCGCTTTCTGACCACGCGTCTGAACGGTTTGGGATCCCTAAGTGAAGAAAATCTGCGTGAATTTACAAAATCACAGAAATAGGACAGAGTTTGAAGGTTTTAAAAGTAACCAATACTCAAATAACGTAAGTTAATACATCTTTTTCAAAAATCTCATCACATCTCCTTCAATACATCTCTTTTGAAAATCAGAGCATTCACAACAGCAGATCGCTCCTACAAGGATTTGCTCCTACAAGGATTTGAATGGAGCAATCTGAAATATCCTAAACAAAAGTGAGCAAAACTACAGCCCATCAAAAAAAGCGTCATCCTCTCTCTTTACCATGACAAGAACAATGGATATGTTGACGGAGCGGTCTTTCCTCCCAAACCCGTACATTTTGGTTTTCTCAAAGGTGTCATGAAATTCTCGTGACAGTTGCGATTAAACGCGAGCATTCATCCTCAACTTGGGCTTTTTCATAAGCTATTTGGCGGAATGCAGACTCTAAGTTAATGAAAGAGCAGCGGAGCCTTATTAGTGCTTAGAAAAGCGCCACATGGACCGTTTTAGGTCACCTACCAAATTTCAAAGTTTCAAATATTTTTGTTTTTTAAGCGAACACCGAGTCTAACCGTTTATTTCATTTCTATTTCCGTTACATTTGGACCCTTCTTAACTTTAGTTTCATGTTACGATTATGGTAGTATAGCATGTCATCCAGAAGGCGCTCGGTCTTCTCCATCACACGATCATAACACTGAAACGACCATTGATTACTTCAACTTCGATATTTGAATATGAAAGTCTCAAAACCACCTTTTTCTTTGCTCTTCGTCGCTCTCTTTACAAAGGATGTTGAATAGAGGCCCAATACTGGGTATTATCATAAAGCCACCAAGAGGAAGAAATTGGCGATAAGATTCCTTGAGCTAGAAATGTTTCTTTCAAAGAATTCGAAGAGGGAATAAAAATTTCTTTTTGAGTTGAAGTTCTTTCATGTAAAATTTTGAACATAAAGCCTTATGGTTAGTATTTCTTATGAGCTGAGCGGAGCCTTCACTGAAAAAATTTGATTTTCGATTGCGCATCAGAATAACGTAGAAACAAGCCTGCATCAACGTGTAGGGCATCTCTCTGCCACCGCATGCCTCTTCCAAATATCCGTAAAACTCCTCCAACAATTCTTCCCAGTATTTCTGTCGATCCTTACCACTAAGACATGCAGAAAACACACGAACAAGATCAAATGCTGGGCATCCAAAATGAGCACTCTGAAAAACGATACAGTGGGAAGGAAATGCGCAATCATATAGGGAATAATTCACCACTATGCTCATCGTATGATCAGGCGCGAATTCAAGACCATTATTATGGCTTGTAGATGGGGGTGAATTTCCTCCTGATATGGTCGCCTAATTTTATCATGAGGTTAGACTAAGCAGCTGCAAATTTTTTTATTTGCTTCTGTCTCATGCAGTACTATCCAGTTGGTTCTGCTCGACCAAACAATCTGGGTTCTCCCACTGTGATCTTAGACAACTTTGCTTGCACGACTGTATTCCCTGAACTTTGGTCATTGACGTAGTTCGGAACATAGAGTTCCTCTCTAACGATCGTGATAAGGGACACTTTGCCATCAACCTTTCAACTAAACTTCGATAATGCTGGATGCAAATGCAGCCTGATTTCCTAGCTACCTTTACCGCCTCATGTGCTAACACATTGGGTACAATAAACCCACGGTGCTGGCTTGTATGGTAGTGCAACACATTGAATTTACGTACCACGCTTGACAATGAAATAGTTTCTAGTTTAATTTAGATTAGGATTGATTTTAGTTTATGTGGTCTACTAAATTGTTTCCACTTCAATATGCTCTTAAGACAGTTATTTGTAATTCGTGCAGTTCAAACCTCTGCAAACAAGTGCACATATGGTGTGATATGGTGTGTCAGTGATTTGAGCATATAGTACTAAAAACAAAAAAATAACACCAAAAAACCACAGTGAAACGTGTTGGTAGGGAATCGCACCAGCAGCTGTCTTTCCGATGGACGGCAACACAAAGCACTTGCCGCTACAGATTGTTCGCTGCCGAGCTACCGCGCCACATGTGTTGGGCAGGGCTAGAGCCGTGCGTCCTTTGTACCTACTACATCTCCAACTAAGTTTCCGAACTTGATCCAAAAATTCAGAAATTTATTTTTTCAGCTAATCGAAAATATCAAATAACATAAAATGGAGTATTCTACGTCTGCCTGCATGCAATTCTTCCAACGCTTCGGCAACAAATCAATTCAGCGCTCATAAAACTCATTATTCTTCCATGCAAACCAGCAGTCAATCCTTGACGCAAATGATTGATGTCGCGAAACTTCTTCTTGTTCAACCAGTGCTCCAATGATCTGAAGCGATGGAAATCGGACGGAGAGAGATTAGGCTAATACGGCGGAAGATCCAAGTGTTCTCAGCCCAAGTCGGCCAACATCTTCCTTGTATCCTTGGCAACGTTTGGCTTCGCATGGTCTTGGAGCAAAATGACTTCGCGACGGCGGTGACGTGGAATTGCTTGATTGCAACGGTCTAATTTCTGACAATACCGCTCAGCGTTGATGGTCTGACCGGCTTGGAACAAGTTCCAATAAATCGGCCCACTTCGGTTCAAAAAAATGATCAACATTGCTTTCGACGCAAATCAATTTGTCTCGGTGTTATGTCTCTTGCTGACCTGGTGACAGCCACTGATTTGGTGACAGTTACTGATTTCAACAAAGCTGGCTGCAAAAATATACTAAAACGATGCGCAAGAAAATTCTGCACAAAATAGGTTGGAGAAAGAATTGTTTTTAAGAGAGAATTTTTATTTTCTGTTTGCTTGTTGTTGCTGGAGACTTAATAATGTGCTAAGGCAGGAAGTTTTGAGTCGAAAATTTGGGTAGAGAGTATGCCGGTTTTTTTTTCTCTCTTCACCATATCCTCGGTATAGCAGCTATCCTCGCTGTTGACTCTTATTTTTCTCTACAAAATCACTCAATATGTAAGTGATTTGTATCGATGCAGAGATTAAGCATCGCCCCCAAAGGTCGATAAGTTGGTTTTTCATGTTGCGCATCACAAAAAATTATACACCTGCGCATTAATGCCCGTACTCCTCCAAAATGCAACGCATCGGGCGTTTTGATTTCGATCACCAGACGCTAGCAGCTGTTTGAAACTCTCGCCACAGACCTGTGTTTGGCTATTTCCCGTTAGACGGCACGGAATGTAAAATGACCCCTTTCGCAATCTAGGAAGACAATGTGGAAATCTATACGGTCAATGCACACTCAGTCGCATTTGAATTTCCCTTCGAGAAATCAGACCAAGGCTAAATTTGAACAGATCGGAAAAAGAGGAAGCAGCTAATTATGTCGCCTGGTTCTTTTCGGTTATCCGAAAACAGTCAGAATACTTTTTATGTGACTGCCACTTGCAGTGGTATGATGTAACAGTATACCCAATAGTGTGGAGTGCTGTGCAAAAACATTTGCGCCAGCCGGGATTCGAACCCAGATCTCAATCTTTCGGGAGCGTATGCTAACCGTTGCACCAGCGACACATGTTTTTGCACAGCACTCCACATCCGAAAATAAATTAAGAAACAACCACTTTCGCTGAGCAAGAACTTCTTATAAGAATGTTAAAAATCATTCGAAACTCAAGTCTCTTGCTACCTAATCGTCTTCTGAAAAGATCTTTTCATAACCCCGTAATATTCAAAATAAAATTATGTTTTACATCGGCCACGCGATTTCACTATCACTTCGCTGAAAGCACGAAAAGCATGTTAACATGTGGAGGAAATCTTCCTGTTTCACAGTCATACGGTTTATGTAGAGTTTCTTTCGAAGTGGAAAAAAAAATCTCGAATTAAATAACAAAATCTATCTCCCACATGTGACCTGCCTCAAAGCAAGCGATCGACCGATCGCGAAACGCCGCATGGAATCCACGGCTACCAGACTTCCACATCACATAGCAGGCGATAACAAATGCGCGCTTATGTAAAGCTCGAACTTGTTTTCCCTGCTGCACCACAATGAAACGGTCTCTCCAGAGTAAGCACAATGATGGAATTGTGGGAACTTACGCTATTGGGTTAGTTATAATTTGAGGAAAGACTTCCACCATGCGAGAAAAATGCGTGTGTGAAACATAGACATTTTTTTACTGCTACAGCATTACAAAAAGGTTTTCGCAAAAAACGGCGAAGTGCTGCGTAACCAGAGATTTAAGCTTTTGAATTCTTACTGGAAGTGCAAAGGAAAGTCTTTGCCCAGCAAAAGCGGTCCGTATTCATTTGCCCCAAATAATCTACAAGAACTAGTCGTTAATAATATCAATGAGGTGGCGTCATAGCCGAGTGCTTGTGAAGCTCGTCGCGACGCGCGTAAAGCCAATACACTCCTTCGCACTCGCCGGCCGTCAACAACGCATGTCCTGTTGAACGCCACAGCCAGGCTATCCTCGAGATTGCAATGACATGTGCACGACCATATTCTATGACGTTCATGGAGAAATTGAAAAATTGAATTGAAGGCTAGAAGTAGTAGGATGCGTACGATAGAAAAAAAAGTGTGATAGGTGATAAATAAAGTGACAAAGAAGCAGAAGTAATTATATTTTTTGCAGAATGATCTAAGCTTAGTTATCATTCCTGATCCTTCTTATTATCATCGCCTGATTAGTCCTATTTTATAGAAGTTATCAAAAGCAAGGATAACACCTGAAAGTCGATGAGAGCGGCAATTCTTAGGTCGTCTTCACTTATTCTCCAAAGAATGTTCGTTGACCATAAGTCGCCGTGACAGAGAACAGGTTTCATACCTAAGACATTGTGACGGAGATGAGTGTACAATATTTTTGTATTCACTTCTAGAAATAACACTTTCGTGACCGCAATATCTTGTCAGAGGAGCGAAACTTTATTAAAGTTAACGTCAACAATAAAACTTGCGCCTCACTCACCCATTTCTTCGGATAATCTATCCGCCCATTCAAGGTCCACCAATTGTGGCAAAGCCTCTTCCACTCGCTCAAGTTTATCTTGCAGTTTATTCTCTCCAAACGAGCCAAAAATCTCCATTAATTTTCCGATTGCCTGCACACTTGTTCGCTTATATATAATTATATTCCATGAAGAAAATGATAGTGGTACTATTAAACAACAGTAATAAGAACCTCCTTCTTGTAAACGGCTCCATAAATCCCAGTAAACGGTTTGTCGATGATTTCACTCCTTTCTTCCGGAGTAAAATCGAGGGACATCGCTTCGAGAACAGCAATTGCTCGCAAAATCTAAATATGCAGGCATGAACTGAATAATGGCACAGAGCCTATCTACGAAGAACAATTTAAGCCACCTGTTTCATAGAATCCGTTGTGATATTTTCATAGATGTGCACCGTTTTCAGATTATCCAGATACTCCATAACGATATAGCCTTTTACGGGATTGTTTTTTGAGAATTTCTTCATGAAGAAAATCTGAAAAAGAATTTAGCATGAAATTTTCAATAATACACATCTTAAAGAATTTTGTTCATAGACTCAGGCCACTTTTTGCTTAACAGTTTGATGCAAACCGATAATCCACAACTGTCTGCTTTCAAGATATGGATCTTCCTAGTCGCATCCAATCAAAACCATCGAACTGGGCACCACTCAAATTAAGTAAGCTCGACGGTGTTTTTCTTCATGAGCAACAGCGAGGCTGTTAGTAGCATAATTTACTAAATACAGTTCCCTAGAATAGGATAAAAGATGGAATTTCGGCGGTTTCGTCTTCTTCAGCCATGTATACTCAGTCAAATACTTTCCTTTTTTTAACTTGAAAATCAATCTATCTTCACAGGAAATTGCAGTACTTTTAGCATACATTTCGTTCCTTCGTATTATTCTTGAACGACGCAGGATACTGTTTAAACGCGTCTCCTTACACTTCAGAGGATAGCCTACCTGTTGCATTTCATAGGGAGCCCTTGTTGGCTCCCAGAGAGCGTTGGGAGTGAAGTTCGCCTCGCGCGCGCCGCAGCGAGAATCACAATTACTTGGCTGCAACGCCTCCCAATACTTTCATAACCTTAGCATAGCCATAAGTTACACAAAAATTTTTGGATTGCATACAGAAAAGTTTCTTGAAATACTCACTAATTCGTTGTTTACTTACTCATTGGATACAAGCCACATAGGGCTTATTTTTAGAGTAAGAGTGTGCCTGGCTGAAGTCAGAAAAAATTAGCGTGCGGTATAATGCGACGTCACATGTGATTACAGCACACTCCTCCTGAGGATTTATTTATTTGGGAAAATACCAAAAATTTATGAAGTAACTGTAGAAAGGAATGCCCTGTGATCATGCGTGACCACGCACATACCTCAAGCTATTTTTTCCTGACTTAAACCGAGCACGCTCCTACCCTGTGCGATTGTTTGAAAAGGCTTTTCACTATTTCAACCAAAAATTCTTCACCATGAAACCGTCTAAACATCAACCATTAATCCATTGCCCTGCATTATATTCACTAAATTCTACTACTAACAACTCGTTTTTTCATCAAGACAAGTAGTGAACTATATAATCAAAGCCAAAGTTATTAGAAAGTTGGTCCAGGGAAGTACGGCAGTGCCCTCCAGACACTCGACAAATTTTGTTATCGCGGCAGTGTACCATTATATGAATTCGACAATGGATGACTATGGATAATCTACTTAAATCACTTCAGAAAGAGGAGAGGGTACCGAGCCGTCTGCGGAGTAAAAATTCTTACAAAAACCCCATAAAGCGTTGCACCATCACAGCCCTTGTCGTGCTATTCTCACAAGTTCGCTTTTACTGTGATTTCGGCTATCAACTATCATACGCCAACAGGATTAATTCAGTGCAAGCGCGTGTCTCATCGAAATTAACAGTCCTGGCTCTAATCCACTCCGCACACATCAGGCTCCAAGTTCTGTTCGTATCTCATCATGCTTGTGATTATATAACACATCACACCTTACTGTTAAGACTGAATTCTACAGAAATTGAACATTACAGTGCGATTCTGACAACGGCTTCAGCTTAACTAGGTTTAATGAGCCAACTGCTTCCTAGGTCACCCCGTTGGAGCAGCGCGAACATGTGTGCACTTGAAAAGGGTAGTCGTAGTTCAGGTCAACGCCGTACACATCAGGTTTCAAGTTTGCTCGTATCTCAATACTCTCGTGTGGTACACTTCACACCGTACTCTTCTGATCAAAATCAGTTAGGAGCAAATAAAAGTAGGCCTCGTACTAGTTTATAAGTAAAGTAGCAAATCAATTGTTTTCCATATTTAGATAAAATTTTTAGGCAAAAAAATGAGGGTAAAAAAGAAAAACGATCTCAAAGATATGAATAAAACAAGTCAAATAATCATCATTCCATATTTGGCTTCAAGAACTCTTAGGATAAATGAAAAAAATCTGTGAACCTTCGGTAGAGGAAATTTTCCTTCACGCAATTTGAGTAGGTGGTTGTAGATAGTTACTTCCGTATTATGACACTGAATAAATTGATTAACGTAAAACATTATGTGAGTATCTCACAAAGCGTAATTAATCTTTTCCTACTTCTATAGAAAAAAAGAGAAGAAACAATATGAATCCAAATAATTTCACATAGATTGGCTCACACATTTTTGATGGTATTCAATTGTGTTCATGAATTCCGGATCATTGAAAACGTTATCGATGTTTTGTTGTGCTGAGAATTCCTTAGTGACTTGTTGCAGGATTAGTTGGGTAAGAATCTAAATAGCAGAGGAGAAGACTAAATACAAAGTAATGAATTTAGATACGAAACAATTTTACAAGCTTTTTCCTTAGTGTTACCGACAGTAGACTCTTTTTTTTGCTTCGCCTCCTCTAAATGATTTGAATGTTCGACGTAACTAATAGAATTCGAATCTAATATTCAACGATAGCTCATTTCCATAGCTGAGTCTTTGAGAAGAAACTCCATGATTCCATTTGTCTAGTCAAGATTGGGCTTATAACGAAACACGACCTTTTCACGTCCGTTGTTTTTTCAGAGTCAGTGAATTATGTTAATTTTCAAACGTAGTGATGATTTTTGTGTTATATGAGAGTAAGAACCCTTTGGCGAATTGTAGTGGGGGACGAAAAGACATCAACGTGGTGAGTGCTAGAGCTAACGATTACTAACAAAAGAGTAAATAGTATACGTGAATATATTCAATCATAGTCTGACTAAAGTCATTTAGATTATCAAGACTGAAGTATGTTCATATACGCCTATTCATTCACCTCTTGAGCTCCCGATGTATAACGTACCTTGCCTCTCCTTTCTGGACCAACTCTGCTTCATTAAACGAAAGCTCAGTATGAGAAGTGTGGAGAAACTTATACAGACATGGTTGCTTTGTACTAATAAGCATATATACAAATGAATAAGTAACGAGAAACATAAAGCGATCTGCACTCAAATCAGCCAAACTTTTTTCATCTTTTATACCTTTTGAATTATTAGTTATAGAGATACGAGATAATATGATGAACATTTTCTGAGCTAAAAATAATGAGAGATTTCGTAGAGTTTTAGTAGCGGAATGTCACGAGATGAAGCCTAAGCTCTTGAATCACCTTCACTATAAACTTTTCCGGAAGTTCTTTGTCCTTATGTTGCCAGTCAGGATCGATGAGAAGAACTTTCGACATGAAGCCCTAAAAATAGCGAAACCGCTTCATTTTATTTCGTTCAATAGTTCTTTCGTTTCACCAAAAAAAAAAAACGTATTTCGTCCTGTTATGGTTACAAATACAAATTTTGTAGCATCACATAATCGAATTAATGCTAATAAGAACAGATAATTTTAGCGTCTGAGTTAACTAGTCGATACATTCTGTTCCTGAAAATGATAAAAATAAAGTTACTTTAGGAATCTCACGAACTCCTCTACTCAAGAATGTTGTCTACTTAGATATTTTATTAGAATGTTGTTTGCTAATCCTGTGGCAATGCTCTGTTTACATCGAATAATGATAATCGCTTCCCTCAACTGCGTTCTTTACATTTATCGAACAAAACGCAATGGGAGCCTTTGAAATGGTAGGATTACTCACGAACGTGCCAAACAATGACTTCATTTTGCATTTAGAAATTGCTTTACTGTGATAGGAGAGCATGTGGTACAGTTGATGAAATGCTCATTTGAATGAATACAAGGTCTTTGACTTGACTTCTCGCTCATAATCAATAAGGTCTTTTTGTATCGGTATATAGGGTTTAACATTCTTTCTGTCGATAGAAATAGTGAGTCGCTCATTAGCGCAACTCCTAAAAATCATTCTGAAAGGTAAATATGCACTAAACTGTCTCTGATTCATACTAGAGTAGAAAATCAATGCTGAACATTTATCATACGCTGACAGGAAATTTCAAAATTTATTCATTTTCATACCTTTCAATCCTATCTTAGAACTTCGTTTAGAAATTCAGCTCGATAAAATGTCGCAAGCCTTCAGGCCTGGTAAACGGCCTCTCGTGTAGTAGAGGTACGTTTCGCTTTCTCGCAGTCCTCATCAGTACCACGTGCCTCTCGGTTCACACTCACAACTAATGGTAGGGCGCCGGAGAAGAAACATGGTACTGATGAGGCTCGCGAGAAAGCCGAAACGTACGTTAACCACTGAAGGTGTCATGAATCATTCCTCGGAAAGGCTTAAAAATTCTAACAGATTATCTTTTTTGTTTTGATGCGTTATGTTTTTTTTTTGTCTTGCATTAAGCATGGCTGGTCTGTTAGACCGCAATATCAACCACTGTGAAATAGCAGATATAATGTTGTAACAAAATTTCGATTTATTCACTTGAAATCCATCCGTAACTTTGAGTCACGAAATTTTGTTATCTACCTCTCTCTTAACGCTCCACACCAATAAGTGCTTTAATAAGAAACAAGTTCCAAACAGTTACTGATGTGCGTACAGATAAACGAAAAGAGATTTCGATCGCTGAACTGTCACAACAACTTCGCATTTCGCTTGGTTATGAAATAATAGGCTCTCAGGATGTGTTTAGAGAAAAAAAGAAAACCTCTCGTTCTTTCCAGTCAAGATATGGCCCTGTCAACCCTGCATCATCTGCAATAAACAAGCACTGCCTTCAAACGATAATTCGGCAGGAGCGCTCTGAAGATTTTTGTAGCAATAATTGAAATAGCACCGACGTCAGGCCAATTTTCTAAACCAGAACACAGGGCACGGATTCCGTTTAACTCAAAAAAGCCTATAAAATAACGGAACGTGCTCTAAATTATTGAGAGCCCAATCCATTTGTCTTTGTTATACGACGCCTTCAACACGACTGAGCTGCATGGGATATGACTATCCAAACTTTGAAGAAGATAAGATATCTGAAATGTCAGCTATTGTGAGTAGATGGTCTACTAACAACATTAGGCTTGTTACTGAGAAAACAGTGAATTACTGATTAATGTTAAGGTTATGATCTCTGTTGATGCCTTTTGAGATTTGTAAAAAAAAACTCAATTTTTACTGATTTGGGTATAGACGTTACTAGATCAAGCCCGCTGCAGCTGTTTGACTTATTTGTGTAAGAGTTAACTTCTTCTCACTTTGTATAGTTAGGAATTATCTCGCAAACGACGTATTTTTGTGCATCGTTTTTTGAGAGAAAAGTCGAACAACTCCCATTAGCAAGAAGTGATATGGTTTTATACCACTAGTCTCAGCTTTGTTAATATGTGCTAGTGAAAATGGGTCGTTACTCTATTATCATAATTGCACAAGCACGGCTGGTTTTTTTTCTTTTTCCATACAAATTCAATTGTAATCTGCTGAAGTGATCTTTTCCGAAAATGCTGATCCGCGAACGTCATCCCGTGACCCATAAGTTGTTCCCACTTATGAAGTGTTGCTTTGGTGGAAATAAATGACAAGACGATTCCTTCAGCCCTTTGCAACCCACACCACTGATCAACTCAACAATCATATTGGCCTATTGTTACGTTTTGAAACTCTGTAGTATCGCTTCCAAGTATAGTAAGAGCAGTTCTGCATGACTCGCTTCTTCAGCGATTCCTCTGGGAAACTCTAATGTAGCCTGTGCTTCCCCATTCCTTGTGCACAATTCACTCCAGATAACGTAACCATTCTCATGAAGCATTTGAAAAACAAGTGCAGTGTGTGGATTCTGTAATCAAGAAACAACCCAATTGAGTTCTTTGCTAACAAGCACACTTTGATCCCGCAGCTGCTTTTTCTTGGCTACTCATTACTATTAGTTATCCTTAGTTGTGATAAGGCTGCTCTAAGATATTTCTGAATTACGGTACCAAGTTCACCAATCACGATGCAAAGTAAGAATAGATTTCATTTCAAAAATTAAAATGATGTTGTTTGAGAGGATTGCTGAGAGGATCATTATTTCCACAATTATTACTTGCTTAGCGACTTATCTTCTTAAGTAATGATTGAGCATGTAATACCAAAATTTGCTCACATTTCCATCACCGACGTTCTTCGCACTTTTGTTCGGTCCGAATGATGCGGCGGTGTGTAATTCTCTCTTCATATCTGTTTCGATGTCTTCCCAGGTAACGTGCGTTTCGAATAGTCCTTCGGCAGGTGTGTAGATATTCATCCTGTAAGATGTCTCAGATATCAAAGCAAAACACATATCAATACTTCAGTTATCTATTCGAATGAGAAAATCAATTGCCATATGTTTTTCAATAATTTTTTTAAGTCATATCGATGTCACATATTATAGAAATCACAGACCACGCATGTAATAATAGTGATCGCTGATCATTGTCGTTCTCGTGCATGAATACATCTTTGATAAAAGTTATTCGGCTGCAGTACTGCATAGCAAACATAAAATTTCGATGCTTCTTTCGATATTAAAAAAATTTCACAATTTCAAATTTACGACGTTGCTAGCTAATCATCAAAACATATTATTCATATGCACTTATCTAGGTGATATTTCTATTAGAGATCGATTATCAATGAAGGGTTTGAAGGGCTTGATAGCTTCAACACTTGTGTTTTACGCACGGGCAATGAACTTTGAAACTACATGTATTGCCATGAAGAGATAACATGTTTCCTATCTACGGAAAAAAGCTCGGATTCACTTATCTTCGAAGAAGATTACTTTTTTCAGCTTTTCACCTTCGATGGGACGTGAAAAAGACAGGCTTTCACAACTTAAGAATGACGTGAACACCAAGGTGATTGCGTTTATGAACTTAGTCGCAGCAGGAAAACAATTGAGTGCAATAAACTGAAACTCGTTTACATCAAACTGCAATCACTTATCGTCAGTAGATAAGACAATAGATAAGAAGGTCGTCTTTCTCTGAATGTTTATAGAATCTAAAATGAAGTGGGAAGGAAGTGCTTTGGTATGCGAAGCCTATGGATGGCAGAGGCATGATGACAATAGAACAACGTCCGAATCGAACAATACTATGACCATCTCTCAACCAACTCCAACAAAACTAGATCTTGAGGAGTATGTTCTCTGTCGATAGAGGCGTATTCCCTTGCTTGGAGATCTTGAAGAGTCTTCATGAAGAGGGATTGCTTAACAGCGCTCAAGTGTTGACCACGTGTCTAGCGATTTCTCTATTTCAGCTTGTCTTTAGAGTTTCAAGATACGTAAATGACTGGTGATATTAGCTAAGAAAGAAGTATCTTTCAGAATAGAATTCATTTCCGTCTTTTTTCCATCAGTCGTCAAGGTTCCAAACATAGCGAAAACTGCGCAATTATCAAAAGAGATGGAAAGGATAGAACGTTGATATCGTTGCACTCTCATAAAGTTACTCTCCAAGCGACCTAACACAAATACTCCTAGCCGTTTCGTTTCCTCAAGAGTATTGTCGACTTTATATTCACCGACTAGTGTACAAATACATTTGAACTTTGTACAAATTCAAGCTGCGAACCCTCAAATCAAGTGCTTGAGCCTTATGTCTGGATTTTTGTCAGCACCATAGAGCGATTGATAAGAAAAGTTAATCCTATTCCTTACTAGTTTAGCATCTAGACAATTTGCAAGTTCTGAGAAAGCTGTAGGTTGATTGATCCAAAACTTTGGAAGAATCGACCTGGTCGGCGTTCGACGCCATCTATAAGAAAGACAATAATCGAGTTAGCCGAACTGCCAAGCGTAAAGTTTGAAAGCAAGGCCTTGGCTCAACTGCAGAGTCTCAAAATGGCTATTTTCGAGACTTTAGGCTAATTTGACTAGACCCACATTTTGGAACGTTCATGAACGGATTACGAAATCTATATGCAGCTATCGAGGCAACGTGCGAAATGTTTCGAACGCCCTTAAGACGGTGAATGGGAGGTTAGGATCCGGAAGCAAGAAGAAATGGGATCTACATAGTAGTCGTGATGATAGGTCATTTAAAATAATACATGATATTGCCTCATAATTCGATTTATTACTAGCACTAGATCTGGAAAACACATTCAGAAAGAGATAACGGCAAGAAAACATTCAATCAGAGTTCAAAGATGGGAAATCCATCCCATCAATTTGTTGACATGTTCAAAGGGACTATCACTTTGAGGGGATTTTCTGAGGTTTAAAATGAAGCTATCACTAAGCGATCCAATGATTGTTCAGTACGTCTTTCCCGCAACGGTTATAAGAGCATCCTATCCGGGGTCCGTGCTCCCACTACACCATCGAGGCACATTTGCGTCACCACTCATTCTTCAACATCTCTATGTTAGCTATCAGCCACCAGCCCTCAGCAGGTTTGGTCGGGCATGCGATTTCACTTTATAAACCCAGATGTGTTGACAAAATTTTGAGCGTTAGATTAAAATTGCTGCCAGCTCAACTGGGTTTATAAAGCAAAATCGCATACCCGAGCAAGCCTGTTAAAGGTTTGTGGCTGATAGCTAACATGAAGATGTTGAAGAATGAGTGGTGGCGCAAATGTGCCTCAGTGGTGTAGTGGTAGACTACGAGCCTCGCATATGATGAAACGCGGATGCGATTCCCTTCTGAGGCCGTGCTGTTGCTCACCACTCAATTCTCTTGAGTGAGTAAACTGCTATTAATTTGGTCTCTCCAGATCCTCAAGGAAGAGAAACTCGCCGAAACGGCAGCCACTGTGTCATTATTTTGCTGTATTACTAATGTGCTCTATGATTGCTATTATCAAGAAGCCTATAACTGCTTATCAAAAAAACACTGATTTGCATCGCGATCTCACTATTTTTTACGTCCGATTCGTTTTTTTCGAGTCCTCCAACATTTGCACGTGGTTCCAACTGTGTTTGAAAATCTTTCTAACCTAGTGAATGCTAGAAATCAAGTTTCCACAGAGTTCAAAGACACACAGGCTGAAGCGTTCTTACGAGGGCTGCAAGGAACGGAGTGTTCTCATGCAAGTCTGTTATCAATTTCGCTACCCCGGCGACAGGAGAAGCTTCGTGAGCCCGTAGTGCCGTCAAACCCTCGTCTGACATGATGATAGGCACCACCGCTATTACTTTGCCTGCCCTCTAATCAAAACACTGCGCTTGTCTATGTGTCGACTACGGGTTGAATAGCTTTCTTCTCAAATTGGCTCGATTACACTCCTCTAGCCACTTTGAAACTGCTGAAAAATACTACGTATCCAAAGTGGTTTTTTTTTAAACACTGCGTGGAAATGTAGCATTCGCTTTCGTTTTTTTTTTCATAATTGCTATCTGAGCCAACTTGTCATGTGGCCTGTTCAATGGGCTCCTATACAGCCCAGTACACGTGTTTCGACCGTACACTCTCGTCAGAGCCCTTCGTCTTTTAGGCATGTGTGGGTGCTCCCGTACTCCTCACATATCTTTTTAGCGGACTCATCAGTACTAAACTTTATCGCAATCAGCTGTTGATCACCTCAATTAAGGCCAATAGTCTATGAGTTTGTCCGATTCGGGACATGTTCTAAGATATTGTGGCAATAGTTGAAAGCGGGCAAGGAGCATATGAACTTAGAATGTGGATTCCATGTTTCTACTTTGCAGAACTGGCATGTAGCTTTGCTGTACAAGCAGATATTCATGCATTCACATCGGCTTCTCCAATTCTGAAAAGCGTGCTTCGGACCTGGTTTTATGTACAAGTTAATGTACTACAATGAGTACTATACCCTTTGTTGATTCTCGTCTTTTTACCAATAAGCATCTGAGTTAATCCTTCGATTATTTCAAAGGTTGAATTTCTTGGCACAAAATAATCACCTAAGGATCAAAACTCTTATGAGCAGGATGTTGAAGAATAAAACGTCGAGACGAGCCGAACGAATAAAATTTCTATGATGCCGTCGTGCGGACTTGATTAGTGAGGAACCTGACCGAAAATCTCCTAGTACCAGCTCTGCTATCCCATATTTTCAGAATTTTTCTGCATTTACATAGACTGCATTGATTAGTTTGTGTAATTTTGCCTCGAACATCCCCATGACAATGTACGATCTCCTTACCCACATCACCAGCTCCTCAGTCAACAAATGCAGTGTAGATTAATGTGCATTGTGCGTGCACATCGGCACCTCTATTTTTCAGTCAACAGTTTTTTTAAAACTTCGTTTAAAACCTTATATACATATATATGCATATATATGCATCTGTATACATATATATGTATATGCATATATATATATATATATATATATACATATATATCTATATTGTCTTCAAGAATACTCGCAGCCTTTTTCTAGTTTTCTTACGTTACATTTTGCTCGAGGCTTATGCCGAAGTTTTGGCAATATCGCCATCATCGGAGCTACTTGCCCTATCATAGAGATAGGAGTAACATTGTCACGCTGACACCTAAAGGATCTGTGCCTGACAACGTAATTACAGTAGATTGCTTATGGTTGGTATGAACAAAGTATATTACTTTTCAATCCACTCAGTTTTTCGGTCAACCAGCCCGAAATTACTCTCAGCTTCTGGCGGATTTTGCGTATTTGTCGAATGAAAGAGTTAGGAAAGCTGGATTCGTTTACTCTACTGTGCTTAGTTCATGCTACCCATCCAGAGCCTACTTGAGCTCTAAAAGTGGAGATCGGTTGATTTAGTGTGGGAAAACTAGCAAACTCTTCCAAGGCAGGCTTCAAACTGATTTATTGTAGTTGAATCTTGACCACCCTGTGTGTACTTCCCAGCGTTGTTGTTTGCAGGCTTTTTAGCTAGACTGCACAATACAGGAAATCCGATAAACGAGAATATATCACAAAAATACACAAGGATCGCAATATCTGGCGTCGCTCCTAATCGGATAAAGATCTCTCAGTGAGGGATATCTGCATCACGTTCAAATACAAGAAAAGCTAGTTTGAAACTCTAAGAATTGGCCATCTACTCGTATATTTTAGTGCTGAAGTCCCACAGGAACATTTTCAGCCGCAAGCTGCTTTCAAAAATTTTTGACCGCAATGGGAAATGAAATATTCGGTAAAAAAAATGAGCTCAGTGTGGCTGACGAAGCGGAGAGCCAGAGTCATTACGTTAGGTTGAAAAGGAGTTTCCATCGTTTGATAAAGCATTCAAAACTTATGCATATATCCAAACAACAGATAACAACAGCTATTCTTCAAAATGCAGGCCATCATTACCCAACTTTTCGCTATCAGTCCGCCAGATTTCGAGATGTGATCGAAGTACCACTTCATCGGCTTTGAATCAAAAAACTCTTGGCATGCTTCTTCAACCTTATTGAAGGATTTGAATCGACGACCTTTCAAAAAGTGTTGCATTGATCGGAAAAGGCACTAATCAGACAGATCAACTTCCTAACTATAGGATGGTAGAATCTCAACTCCGTCCAATTCCACAATTTTTGGTTTTGTCTTTTTGGCTGTGTGTGGTTCTGCGTTGCCTTGCTGAAATAAAGCGCGTTTTCGCCGAACAAGTTCTGGTGATCTCGGTCTGACGGTCAACTCTTCATTTCCGGTCTTGGACTCGCGAAATCGCTAACGGACTGTTCATTCTCCAACCGTGCCGTCGTCCCAAGCTTTGTTGATCCGGCGAGCAGCATCAGCATTTGAACAAATTTGTACTCGTAAAGCGTTAGCAAATTTTTTGTTCCCTGGACAGTTCATTCTGCAGCAGATATAGACAGATTATATATATCAATAGATGCTTAAGAAGTAAACCTCACAAATGGTATGAAAATCACACACGATTCTTGCGAAAAAAAAACGGCATTCCTATTCAAACGATGTAAATTATCTATCCAACCTCATATATACTGGCAGGTAGGATAGACAAGTTGAGAAATAGCTTCTCTTCTGAACTCCAGACATTCGCCCCAATCAGAGAGTCCATGAAGTGAAGTTAGGATTAAACTGAAACATTTGGATAAACATTTCGCTTTTAAATGCGATAGTCTCAGAACGCAGAGCATGAAATCAATGGAAGAGTGAGTAAGATATAGTTGGGCACAAAAAAAGAGGTTTATCCAACATTATAGGTTTCGTGCCAAATTCTAACACTGAAATTTTTGCATTTGAACGCAATACCAAGTTTGATTACTCATTATATTCTCGCTTTCTTTATTCGTATCATTCGTTTCTTTTGCGTTCCATGTTGCGATAATGGTAATAAAGCAGATCGTCCGAAGACACGCAGTTCTTTCTTTTACGATTTCAAGACTCTGCAACGGTCTCACACTTATTTGCAGAATTTGGAATCTATAGCTTTCAGCTCTTGAAATCACCTTACTCCTTTACCTCTCCACTATTTTTACCAATTGCATTGAATATCAGTTCAACGAAGGAGAGTATCATGAAGGTGACAACAGTGAAAAAGCGGCGAGAAGATTCTTTGAGCTGATACTACACTTTTAGGCTCCATGACTAACGTTCCCAGTTAAGAGACGACTTTGAATTGATCAGGTCAACCTTCGATGGATACGTCAAATTGCATTTCTCTATTGCGCATCAACTGCGCATCAAAACAACGTGTGAACAAGCCTGCATCAACGTGTAGGGCATCTCTTTGCTACCACATTCTTCTTACAAGTATTCGTGTAACATTTGCAATAATCCTATCCAGTGTTTTCGCCTTTCCGCTATGACATGCAAACGTCACACTTTTCGTCAGTCCTTTCCGCTATGACATGCAGACGTCACACTGACAAGATCCTTCGGAACATCCAAAGTGAGCCATCTGAAATATGGTTTAGTGGAATTGAAATTGGTGACTTTTATTATACGAAATTCATTACCTGCTAGAATGCATTACTGTCAGTAGTGGAAAAACATAAATAACTATTCCCTGTCACCTGTCACACAGTTGACCGTCGAGTGACTGAACTGAGAGCCAGTAAAAGTTTTATTCGTTTCTGCTGCTTACAACACTAGCCTATTTTCTTCTGCTCTGTCTAACGGCCCACCTGCGCCTGATTTTGAACATTTTTACTTGCACAGCAACATTTCCCAACTTTAGTCGTTGACTAGGTCCTTGGCAATGCCCTATCGACTGCATTTTCAATAATACGACTTATTTTACGCTACCTAGGTAACGTCCAGTCTTTCCCACGAGTGCGTTAGGTCTGAAAGAATCGTGACTCGAAAAAGTGGACACTATAAAGCCGAAACGCCTCATCCTGTTCAATTCTAAAGAAAACTAGTTCATCATAGACGTCCAGTCTATTGGACATAATTTGAGAGCTCGAAGATTTACAATGTTGAAGTGATTGGGGCAACACAAGTTTCTTCTTCAAGGGATTGCTTTTTCGAAACACATCAGAAAACTATTTTATCCACAAGCGCTGTCGAAGTCGTATAGCTTTCTCCCGCCTGACTGATGGAAAAAAATTCTCGGCGTTGATCATATTCTGAAGGATGCATCATATATTAAATTTCATCTAGCGCCGTTGGAGGTAACTGAGGCGGATATTTGGCTTTCACAATGACACGCGGTGGCCTACCGAAGTGCCGAGTCAACACATCATCCTCTCAGAGAAGTCCGGTGCCATTTTATCAACTTATGGAAGTCTTGATAGGTTACGGGTGCGGAATCGAATCCATCGACCATGCGTATGCCACGTGGCACCTCTGGCACTACACCACATGTATGCTTAATGATGACTTATGTCATAACAACGATTTCATCAGCAAAGGTGATGTTAGTCATTGATCTTCACTTCCATGTTGTCCTATTCTAATGCAGCATGAAGCACTGGATTTTGGGAGTAAATGATCTTGGCGAAAATGGTAACGCCTAGCCGACCTCCTCTTTTCTTTGATGACATATCTTTGTTGAGTGGTGATATTCCAGTTGTAAGATCTTCACATAGCTCCCAAAGAATTTGAACGTTCTGGGTATGGACGCCTTGGCTGTCCACGGTTTCTGCAACTGTTTCTGTCTCAACTAAGTCAACAACATTCTTTCAATTCGATATACGGGGCCGAAAGGTCTCTTGTACTTCCAAGACGTTTCAGTGGGTCTTGGTATCATGAGGTTATGGTTTAGCTTTTCAATAAAACGTATATGTATTGAATCAGCGCAGCGGAAACAGAGAGTTAGCCCCGGATCAACTTAGGTCCCGTAGAGGCATGAAATCGCTTTTGTACTGCGTCTTAACCTCTGTCCTTCACTTGTATAGTTCACCACCTTAGCTTCGTGAGTGACCAGGAGCTAAATCTCGCCGAGAAAAATCCGTGGTGTGTATTTGTGACCGTACATATATATATATATATATATATATATATATAGATATATAGATATATATGCATTCGCCAAACCCTAAAAGATGCGCCATACATTCGTTTTCAATTTTCAACTTCGTTTGGGGTGATTGAATGCATATTTGGCCGTTTACAATGACTTGCGGTGGCCTCCCGCTGTGTCGAGTCAGTGCTGCTTATCCTCTCCCTTTCACACTGGATATATATATATATAATATATATATATATATAAATATATATTAATTTATTTGTTGAATATATACAGGTTGCGTAAAAGATTTGATAATTACATTTTGTCGAGTTTGCACTGATATGATATTCTTTTTATCAATGCTGATAATTTTATTGAATTCTTTGTTCAATTTTCGTTTAGAAAATCTGTTTTATTCATTTGTTAACATTCAGCTATGCTTGAGTTTCGGATTATGAAATCCATTGATTTTCTAAAACAGCTTGAAAATATTGATAATCAAAGGTTTTCGAAACATTATTCCTTCATAAGATAAACTTAATGCTTTTCATAAGAAAAAGAATTTTGTATGCTGTTTTTTTTGAATCAAGATAATTAGATTTATTGTTCAACAACTCGTGCAGGTGCTGAGTAGATCGGTGAAGATAAAAAAGTTTAACTATCTAAATTTTTTGCGTAATAGTTCTTGTGCCCTGGACTTTGGAAAAAGACGATACTCATGCTCTTCATTCTTATCCTAAAACCCAATCCATGTATCAACCAATAACATTCATTATTTGATCACTGCCTTCCTTTCATTACTGAATGAAATAGTCAAAATTTCATAGCAAATAAATTTTTATAAAAGCTCGAATTGGTAAGTAGTCACTGCGTATAGTCCTTTGAAACGGACGATCACTGCATAGAGTAGAATGCGATCACAGTTAAATGAACAATTGCCATAGATATGACCCCCTTGCAATGGCAAATTTGAGTGGCTACGTGCCTGGGTATTCAGTTGAAATATCAGTCGCCACTCCTTCTGCGAACATTATGCGCGGAAATCACTAACATATTGTTTTCTGAAGTAGAATTGAACATATAACAGGCTAATAATTTATTGAAGTATAGATCTTGTGATGTAATTCACTACAATCAAGAATTCATTTCTATTCCGATACTTCATATCGTCTTCGATGGGTCGATAGATAAATCTGAGAAATTTCTAGCATCGCAGAATTCAGTATTGCGCTGTAAAAATTCTTTTTGCACAAAAAAGATACGGTACTTAGTTGTTAGACGGCGATCAATGAAAAACCGACCTCATTAGCATCTTGGATGAAAATTTTTCATAGAGTTTGAATTAATATTCGAAAGCTTGAATCTATGGCTAGAATCCTACATGGGCGGTTTTCTAAGACAACCTTTTATGACGCTGTAGCGTCTGTTCTCTTCAGAAAACAATATGGTAGTGGATTCTCGCACATAGTGCCTGAAATAAAATTATGTTTCACGCCCCCATGCTTCTTCATTTTCACCACGTATAATTCGCTGGAAACACGAGTCTAGCACTCCAGCCATCGATCGATCGTCCTGCCCCTATCCCCTGGATTAGCCGGAAAGCAAGCTCGCCAAATATGTAAAATTCAATCTAATTTTGCTTGCTTAACGGTCTTTTCAGAAAATAAGCACGGCGTTGCACACTGAACACGTCATTGAATGAATACTCCTTTGTAAGTGCTGGGAATTGCAATACCCTGCACAAAAAAAGCGTACGAAGCACATTACTCTATGAACTTGCTGGAATAACGACCTCAATCCATTACTACTAGAATGGTATGAAGTCACAGCAAAATTTGTAGAATAATCACCACATGTGCTACGATAGGCGTACCTCACGCTAAATAGATCAAAAATGGGCAGTAGTATTATTATCGACACTCTAAGAATTCTTTGCTATACGTGCGTAGTTTATTCAACAAATAATGAATATAGATATACCTTTCCTTCGAGTGCTTTATTAAGACCACGCTCAAATTTCAATAGATCCTTTCATTATTATTTGAGCCAACATGTCATGTGGTCTGGTAAGGGCTCTTGTACAGCCCGAGTTACGTGTTTCGTCCTTACAGACTCATCATCCGGGCAGAACCCTTCGTCTGTCGATCTTTTTATAGTCAGTTCTCTCGGGAGCGTTACACTCCTTATAGAGAGTTGTCGACGACGTACGTTTTATAATATTATTTATAATATGATAAATACACCAGCCAGCTAGCAATCGAGTGCGAAAACACTCTGTGTTAGGTGAAAATTTCGCCCTGACATATAGTGCAAAACGTACGCCGTCGACAACTCTCTATAAGGAGTGTAACGCTCCCGAGAGAACTGACTATAAAAAGATCGACAGACGACGGGTTCTGCCCGGCTGATGAGTCTGGAAGGACGAAACACGTGTCTCTGGCTGTGCAAGAGCCCTTACCAGACCACATGACATGTTGGCTCAAATAATAATGAAAGGATCTAATGAATACAGACTTTCATTGAACTTTGATATTGATAAGCAATATCTTGCTTTATTAATAAAGCACGAAGAGATTAATTGTCTATGCTATAAATCAAAAAAGGTATCATCGACATCACTCTGCTACGAGTCAGCCAATATTGACTCAACTGCTGCATAGACTATTTTAAATGAAGGGAGAAGGTTATATAGACAATGACAGTCCCTAAATTCATATCCACTTTTAATCAGAAGGCATCAGCATCTCCTGATCATTGCATAGGCTAGTAAGTGATCAGTACAAGAGACATGATGAAGTGAACGACAGTGAAGTAGGAAATCTCTCTGTAAAAGCTGATCGCCACTAATTCATTTGTTTGGTGACTCCCTTTACTCCATTCGTTTGAATGCGACAAATGCGAAAGCACATACTGTGGAAGAAAACTGCTATGGATACTTCATTTCGACCACCTGGATTCTAAAAAGATGAAGCACTTCACGGCAAAAATTCCTAATAACATTATTACGCAGAATTTTTTGTTATAAAGTCATGTAATGATGCACTGTGGTCTTTGTTGGAGAAATATAAACTTAGTAATCAGGATTTATTTCTGCAAAATCATGTAATCTCCTGTAGTCATCCATGAAGGAATGGAAACGTGACAGTCAGGTATTCTTATGTGAGGAAAAGGCTTGAAGCTCTTGCAATCACATGCTTGACTGTCCTGATACCATGTGATTTCCAAAAATACACAGCCATTCAAGTTCACCAAATGTCATAAAAGGAAACTATCATTTTTACTTTGCTTTGTAGATAACTAATATATGCACGTATACATCGTATATATCTATCTGTCTGTATATCGTATATATCTACGTATTAATAGGACGAAGACCCAGTTCATGAAGAACCCATGGTGCATTGGTGATCAAGAAGAAATAGATGGTTCTCTGACTGCAGAAACCACCTCGCATGTGTACTTTGGGCGTTCACTGAACACGAAAACAACACGAAGTTAATTGGATAGGAGGAGGGCAGCATGGGCCGCATTCAAGCCTCTCAAAGAAGCCACCCATCAGCTAACGGACTCAAAACTCCGTGCTCACCTTTTCGACTCAACTGTCCTTCCGGCGCTCTGCTAGGCAGCTGAGACGTGGACTGATACTTCGACCACGTCAAGACTGCTACGAGCAATTCACAGAGCGTTTGAACGATGTCTTTTTGAATTCAGTCGGCGCACACAACATCTGGCCGGCTTGTTAGCTCAGACCTTCGAACACTATCCCATCTTCGTGACGCAGAGGTCTATACATGTATAGCGAAACACGGATAGGCCAGTCATATACTGAGAAGAACGGACGATAGATGGACGAGAAGAACAGCAGAGCGGATTTCACGAGAATGTACGCGTCCTCGAGGACGACCACCTACACGTTGGGCGGACGTGTTCGTTAAAAGAATTGAGGAGCTGTACTCGCAGCTCCCGATTTCCTTTGAATCACGGTAGGACACACGCAGCAGCCGCCATGCTCAAATTGGACCACCGTCATGGACGACTGTCGCGCAGCAGAGAGACGAATGGAATATGTGCTGGGGTCCGCACAATTAGCGAAGACGGACCGTTCAAATATCGACTATTAGATATCTATCCAGTAAGTTCGCTACCCAAGCAGCAATAAGTGCGATTAACTTTGATCTCAAATGAGAAACTAACGGAACAGTAGTGGTCATTTCGAAGCAATAATACTTGGTCAATTTGCCTGATTACCCTTTTTGGCTTGATACTAAATCTGAATGGATCACCTCAACCACTCATTCGCTCATCAAGTTGGTATTTATTGTGATCGATTTCGTAGCCCTTCAACTTCATACATTTAAAATGTTATGGAAGCGCATGAGGCGCAGTTGGTTAGAGGTGCTATGCACTGCACTTAAGGTCGATGGTTCATTTCCGCGCTCATGGCTCATCAGGTCATCCTTCCAACCATCCATTCTTCCGGAGTCGGTAAATTGGTACCAGACTGGTCTCAGACTTGTCTGGGATGATGAAAAGCACTAAATCGGTACAGCGGGAGGCCACAATGAGTCATTGTAATGGCCAGATATTCACAATTACCTCAAACGAAGTTCAAAAATTGAATACGAATGCATGAAGCATTCCTCAAAAATTGATCAAGGTCAAGAGCTTCATTAACTTTTCAAAATGACATGGGAGGGGATGGAGGAAGGGGGATGTTTATTCTGGTATAAATGGTCACGCCATTCCTATCTCTGCTAACATTTTCACTGCAAAGTTCGTATCAGTCTTGCCATTTTGTTGCTGCTGTGCCTTCTGAATAAAGTCTTCATGAATCAGATTCAAGGCTCACACAACAGAATCATATGAATCATGATATAAAGGCCAATATGCGACGATCTAATCTGTAAAATAATCATAGCGTACGAAAATGGTGATCATTCTAATTTGAATCAACATATCGCAAGCTATCGATTGCAAAATAAAAGCCAATAGAATCTGCGGTTCTCTTGCTTATAAAGTAAAAGCCTTTCTGCTTTACAACTTCAAAATTGTGATTTTTAGGGGTGTGTGATATGAATTTCCTGCACTTTTTTGATTTTGGCCGATACTTTGAACACGGAAAGAATGAAGAAGTGGACTTTTGTATAGCACGGCATGATGCTGCTTCGAAATGTATTATTAAAATCGTGAAAAGTTATACCTGAAAGTTACAGCTGTTCTTTCATCGTTCCCATTTTTAACTGTAGCAATTTAGCAAGATTTGCAATGTGGTAGAGGAAATGAATAAACAAGGCCATCTCTATCATCCTCTGAATAAATTGCCTTCTAGATGATTCATAATCTGAATTGGCATTGGTTTCGTGGTCTCAAAAAGGTTTTGGGTTTTGTGAGGGATGATCTCGTGTAAGAGGGATGATAATCTGAGAATACTTTGAAAACTCGCGCAGTTTTGCAGTCTGAACCAGTTGGTCAGACCTTTTTGGACTTCTCATCAACTTACTAATACAGGAATAATTAAGAAAATAATTTTTTCAGATTTTCATAACATTAACAACTCAATAATTTGTGAGCTTTGGTAGAACCGTAGCCAGCTATCCCTCGATATCACTATGAATTTACTCAGTCAGTCTTCAACACTATTTATGAGGAGGAGAGCAATCCCCAAACCACTGGAACTCGCATACAAACTCCAAAGAAAACATTCGTACGTGACGAATGCGAGGAAACAAACCAATTCAAGAATTTACGGCATCTACGCAACGACTGTGGAAATTGGTCTTGAAAAGGATAATATAAAGTGTATCTATTTTAGTTATCGAATGAACGACGTACATCCTCGTCACTGCGTCTTTCCACAAAGTGTCTTCATCTGTATTTTGTCAGAAATACGTGGAACATAACCTGTGATTTATAATCAGGCTCCACCTACCAGAGAGAGAAACAATACGAACTCAGTTTGTTCATCGAGCATTATTCAGAATAGCATATTTGCGAAGATGAAGAAAAAAGGAAGTGGAGTAGTTTGTGGTTCGTGCTACCAGACAGTGCCTTAATTCAAATTCGTCATTCGATGCTTTCTCTCAATCAGATGGGAATGCTTAGGCACGATCGTCTCCAAGATTGTAGAGAGGTTAAGTTTGACTAGTATTCAATGAGACGAGAAACCAAAACCTTGAGCAACGAGCGAGGCAACACGCGAAGTGTTCGGAAACTCTTGAGAAGGGTGAATGCGGGGAAACGAATCGAATACAGGCACTGGGATTCGCCCAGCAGTTGTAATGAAGAGTCGTGTAAACTGATAAATAATATCAGAAAACGTAAGAAGCTATCCTTCATCATTAGAGCAGGAGAACATAGCCCAGACATTAATAATAGACACATAAATTGAGACAAATGTTTACGCAGGTGCTAATGTTTTCGTGAAGCGTGCTTCTATTGAGGCCACGTCGTTGCAACATATCAAACATATATTCAATGATGAATTTTTGCAGGTACCTCAGTTAGATGAACCATTTCTTTACAAAGCCCGTCTTTCATATCTTGTCTGCAGAACCCAGCACTTATTTCATTAGATTCGCTTTATCGCACCCATTATCGACACAAGTATTTCAACTTATGCACGTGAGCTTAGCCATGTTTGGAGATTTTTCTATGGAATTGCCAATAATCTCTAGAGTTCTGAGATATCGCAGTGTGGAGCGTTCTTAAAGGATTGCACAAAGTGGAATGCTTTCACGCAAGTCTGATAGCAATTGCCCAACCTCGGAGATATCAAAAGTCGTGAGTCAGAGGTGGGGGTGAGATTGCTCCAGTACTTGTGAAGATTGTCATCACTGTCACTGCACTACCCGCTCTCTGATTGAATCAACACGGCCGTTGATATGTCGTCCGCAGAATGCACAACTTCTTGACTCATTCACACTATTCTAGGATTTCTATCGCTGCCGATAGGCAGTCATCATACGCTAGAAAGTTTTTCTCCTATTATTGTACAGAAGCGTAACATTTACATCTGGTTTTCTTTTTCCGTGATATGTTTAGTTTTGCAAAAGCACGCAAATATTTCCAGTAATCTCATCAATTTTGAACGTTACTGCTCTCAGCTGTAGGACCACTTCAAAAGAGGTCGCAAGTCCTTAGATTGGAAAGATTCACGTTGCGTTTGAGATATCAAAATAATAGCATAAAATTCATTTGAAAGTTCCATCATTTGAAAGTTAAAATATCTGGTTACAGCTCTACTTAGCCGGATTTCGAAAAGACCCTTCTATAGCGGTGTGAAGCTCAAGATAAAATTATGTTTTATAGGCGTATGTTTGCCGCCGGACAAAAGTAATCATTCGCTAGCGTTATGTTTGCTGATTCTAACGCTATGCTTATTACTCGAAAGGCCGTGTCTCTAAAGAGCAGCAGAGAAGATGAAATTGAATTTGCATGCGTGAGCAAGTAACCTTTGACCAGTTGACGAGCCGCCGGGTGAGACGCCTAAAAGAGCTGACGCGATGATTGGTCGATTTTCGACCGGTCTTATGAAAGTGCTATTTTTGTTAGTCAGTTAGCAATTTTTTCTTCGCTTTGGGAGAGAAGCCCTACATAAACTGTATAACTGTGCTACTTCAACTCCGGATACTTTTATTTTGCCATAAACACTTATGCATCAATCATCATTATGTTCACTTTGATGGGATTCAGGAGGCCAGAACGTCTTAATTGCTTCCAGCAGTGACTCAGAAACATTCAGATGCTGAAAGATTTTCTCTACACGTTTATATGCTCGATAATGATCGATCAACGCATCTGCCCACCTTTCCACCTCATCCACCGACTCGTGAATTGGCCAATGACCATTTGTTCTCAACCGACTAAGTGGAGTTCTGGTCAGTGATTCAAGCTTCTAAATGATTGTTAACACTCCCACAAAAAATTTCCTGCCCAGCGAATGGGGTCGTTACTTCATTTTGTCCCCTTATAACCGAAAAGAACCGCTTACTCACCAATGAAAGCATTGACTAATTGTGTCGAAGTTGAATGAATGTCGGCTTCTAATGATATGTTTTTGAGACATGCACCAGTTAGCATGGCACTGATTTCTGAAGAATATATTGCCACTAAAAAATTAGTTGATATTGGGTGGCTGCAACGAATCAACCTCCGCCGTGAATGTATGTCTCCGAGGGAATCTCTCTATTGGAGCAGTGCTTCATTACAATTGATGATTCTACTCAATGAGATTTTTATTCTAGTACTTTATTTGATCCGTCATCGCAGTGTTTTTTTTTCACTGTGCGGATCCCAGCACTCCTAGCATTTCAATTCGTTTCTCCTCCTCTTCTTGATCGGCGTAGAATACTGATTGAGCAAATCTCTTTACTATCTCGAACATAGCCTTGCTGTGGCATTCCATAAGGCGTTGTCGTTGATTACACGAGCATCACAACCTCTCGGCCACGGCTCCCCCACTCGTTGAGACAAGCAACGCAAATCGAGGATCAGCACCTACCGATTATTACTCGGATTAATCCGTTTCTGAATAAGACGAAGGCGTCGAGAAGATTCAAATATATGAAATTTATATTTCCCAGAAGTAGTCCTACAATTTTATAGATGGCATGAAATAGTTAGTATCTTCTCCTCTCCAACAGCTCTAATCCTTTAAACCTTCATCATCAGGTTCTCAAAATTCAGTTGCAAATATGCGTTCATTGTGAGTGCTCATCTTTATCTTAGTTCCTCATTCGGACATCCTAAAATGGCGCTCTGAGTTTTTGACGAATTCTGCGCATTTGTCATGAAAAAGAGCTAGGAAAACTAGGTCTCACTGATTTACTGCGTTCATATTTGATACTCATCCATGACTTAATGAACCTCAAACGTAAGGGCTAAATGGTGCGCTACGGGTATTCTAGTGGTCTCTCTCAGGATAGGCATTGAGCTCACTTACCCCAGTCGATTCCTGATCACTCTTCATGTACATTCCATCAATATCATCAAGAGTCCTTTAGTGAGTTCTTATATATAATCGCTCATAAACAATACCATATTCAATTAAATACAGTGGCTACACACCAATTAGTCTCGAATCTAACTGGGTAGAGATACCTTGTAACAAGTCTGCGCGAGCTTCACATTAGTACAACAAGACCAGAACAGTGTTAAGGTCCTCAGAAAGGTGACTAAACTTTTAAGAGTCTCAGTTTGTATCAATCTGAGGTTCTAAAACTACTAACAACTACTGGGAGTTCTTGAAATATTCAATGAGATAAAAATCATTCTGTCGAAAAGTAGTCAAAAATTTCCATATATAATGGCAAGAAAGAGAAATAAATTGACGAAGTTGCATTCCTTCCTAATTTCCAGAATTTCATCTTTTTTGAAAAAGTCATAAAAACATGAGTGTGAGATACGATTAGACTGAAAACGTTTAGATTATATGGCACTTTTGTATAATACATATGACAACGCAGAGCTTCAAATCAATGGAAGAGCAAAAGAGCTCTGTTAGAAAAGAAAAGGACACTTATTCAACACTTTAGCATACTTATCGTAATTGGAGACAATCTTCTTTTCCAAACGAACACCACGTTCAGGTACTTATTATACTTTTATCATCGTTTTATTCGAATTAATCTTCCTCTTGAATTCCATGTTGCGGATGTGATAGTAAAGCAAGTCATCCAGAAGGCACTCAGTCTTCTACATTATAACTTCAAGGCTCTGCAATGACCTTGGACGTATTTATCGTTTTTGGAATTTGGATGTATAGCTTTCAAAGTCACCTTCTTATTTTGCTGTTCCTCGTTGTTCTTGCAAATCATATTGTATAGTGCTTCGATTCCGGGGACTATCATGAAGGCTCCAAGAGGGAAAAAAAGGCAGTAGGATTCCTTGAGCTGAAATATCTCCTTTAGCTCAATGACGAATCATAAACAAAACTTTTCATCGTGATATTTTTCTGATAATTGATTTAACGGAAAATAAAATTGGACTTCTTATCACGAGTGTGAACAACACGGAAACGAGCCTGCTCCAGCGTGTACGGCATTTCTCTGCCACCACATTCTTCTAGCAAGTATCCATAAAACTCTTCCAACAATTCTTCCCAGTGTTCTCGTCGATCCTTCCCGCTAAGACATGCAGACATCACACGGACAAGATCAAATGCGGGACATCCAAAATGAGCAGTCTGAAAAACGACGGGATGGAAAACAAGAATGATCGCATTGATCAGAGTCCATAATCTACTGCCTTACTGCATAATAGAACATGGATTTGAAAATGCCATCACTGGTGATAAAGAGTTGAATACCACTCTCCTATCACCTAACGCCCAGCTGATCGTCGAGTGACTAGACAGAGCTCCAGTAAATTTTCTATTAATTATTGTCACGGGTAACAATAACCAAGTGGGTTTTGCTTGGTCCAAAGACCACTTTTGGTGCCCAACTTTTGATATTTTGGTTTGCATAACGACATTCTTAATCTTTACTCTCTGACGGAAATCAAACTATCCATTAACTCTCTTGCTTACGAGATTACAGATACTCCAAGAATTTTCCTCTGGACTGTACATTAGACAATGCAAGGTTGCCACTTATCCTACTTAAGCTATTGACTGATCCTCTCTAGAGCCGTTAAGGAGAACCCTAACGGCCAAAATGAGCACTATCATGCCGTTCGCCTTTAGCTCTGTTTTTGAGGAAGCCATTTCATTATAGATTTTTTGACCTAGATAGATGTATCTGTAGAATTTGGAGATTTTTATTCAGTTGAGCGTTAATGAGACGCTAAACATCAATTCGTTCATCATGTATATCGTTTTTTTGTGACTTAAAAGGTAATAATCCTTCCACAAGCACTGTCAAAGTTGGATAGTATTCAATTTTCTCACGACTGATGCATTATGTTATATGAACGATGTTGTCAGCAAAGGCCATGTAAATACCGGCTGTCAGTTGCTACATTCACGATGCTCAATTCGATTTGGCAGAAAGTTCGGAGATTTCCAAAAAATTCTACCGAAATGGTATTGTCTTTCCAAACCTCTCCTTTGCGTCAATGGTTACATCGAAGTAGAATGGTCCTATCTTGCTACGAAATTTTCAAATAGCTCATAAAGAACTTTCATTTACTTGGTGTCGATGCTTCAGCTGTCCAGGGATTCATGCGAAAATTAACTGATTCTTGTTATCCTGACGATGTGATTTGTTTCATCAATAAATACATGTGTATATCTACCGCCATAACAGATGCAACAAGTCGATCGTAAGATCAACTTGCATCCCAGAGATACATGACGACGCTTTTGTTCGGCATCTAAACCTCTATTATTCTACATTTGACGGGCTAACTACGTCGCTTCGCAAGTCACCGTAGCATATTTCTCCTGAGGAACTCCTGATATATATATATATATATATATATATATATATAATACTATATGAAGGATGAAGCTCTCAGCGTTGATCAATTCTCATAAGATGCGCATGCATTCTTCCTGGATTTTTTGCTTCGTTTGAGCTGATTTGATGCTTCTCTGGCCTTCACAGTAACTCCCGGTGGCTTACCCCAGCATCAAGTCAATACCGCTTATCCTCGTCTGGTAGCAGTTTATCGACCCCCGAGAGGTTGTTAGCTTGGGAGCCATGAGCGTGAGATCGAACCATCGACCATGTGTGCACGCAGAACACCTCTAACCACTGCGCCACGCGAACTCCTTTTAAGCATATACATTTATATATATATACACATAAATGTATATATATATGCATTTATACATACATATATATATATACATATACATATATATATATATATATATATATATATATATATATATATGTTTACCCAACCGAATGCTGAAAGTAAACAGAATCATTAGGATAGCACCTGATAGTCAATAATCGCCGCCATTTTCAAGTTATCTCCATCTGCTCTCCAGAGAATGTTCATTGACCACAAGTCGCCATGACAGAGAACAGGTTTCATACCTAAAATATATATAGGGATAGCACTTTTCTGGCCATAATGAAAGTTCAAAGCAATGGAGCTTTGCTAAAGTTGACTATAACTACATTATAATCTATCAATGTATTTTTGAACCTTTTGTGAGGTATTTTATCAGCACTTATACAGTGTAGGAGTCGTGTTTGGGGATTACAGCCTCGTCAGTTGCGCGATGCCTTTCGTCTCAGGCAATCTCTTCCAAAGGGGAACCCGTTCATATAGAGGAATCGTCGACGAACATGCTACATTGCGTTCGTGTATAATAAAAATTTCACTTCAAACAGTGCAGAGATATCATATCGCTACAAGTCTAGTGAAAAGATCACCGAATATTGTAATGATTAACAGTCAATTTCTCAAGGGTGGTATATTCTATAATTTCTTGTTTTGAGCGAGGTTTCAGGAAGCGGTCAAATATAAGTATAACTACGTTGTTTATGCCTCACCCATTTCATCAGGTAATCTGTCCGCCCATTCAAGGTCCATCAAGTCTGGTAGAGCTTTCGCTAATTGATCACGTTTTTCCGACAAATCGTTCCTTCCAAATGTACCAAAAATCTCCATGAAGTTTCCGAGTGCCTGCACATATGTTCAATGGTTATCGGTATCAATAATCTTTACAAGCATTCAATTTATTGGTGATAGGCAATTTTTTATAACCTCATCCTTGTAAACGGCTCCATAAACTCCACTGAATGGTTTGTCGATAATTTCACTCCTTTCTTCCGCAGTGAAATTGAGGGACATCGCTTCAAGAACGGCTATTGCTCGCAAAATCTAAATATACAGGCAAAAACTGAGCAAGAGCACAGAGTGTCCTCAAGAAGACAATCGTACCACCTGTCTCATAGATTCCGTTGTGATGTTTTCATTGATGTGCACCATTTTCAAGTTCTCTAAGTACTCCATAATGATATATCCCTTTGTAGGATTCAACTTAGAGAATTTCTTCATGTAAAATACCTAGAAAGTAATGGATTTGTGCGAAAGTCTTGATAATCAGCAGAAGAAAGAAGTACGACTGCTGCTAGAGCACTTTTGATTGATCTGCATACTATCTTTGCTTTATCACGGTTTTATACTATAATTAAAGCAAGTTTTATTGGTGGAATAAAGTGGCTTTCGGGAGCAAAGTGATTCAAATTGACTAGCCACAAATGTTTTCTCCTGCAGTATGAATCTTTCAAGACGTTTGCAATCGAATCCATTAAGTGGGGCACTGCTCAAAACAAAAACTTTACTTGACAGTGCTTCCTCATAAAGATCTCTCGGCTGATTGACCCATTTAGTCGGTGTTACACAACAGTGGATTCGACCAGATGAGGCTACGAGGAATCACAAGGCGAAAATGAACGGCTCTAGATAATCAGCTCAGATCAATTCTGGCCTGAAGAAGTATAAGGCGCCGAGACGCTAGCCAAATATGAACTTCTCAAACAATGTAATGTTCTCATGTTTTGCGATAAGGATCATATATTACAAGATTGATAAAATATTTTTGTCGGCTTTTGAGGCCTTTATCTTCTTCGGAACCTATAATTCGAGTTGATTATCCACAATATTTCATCTCCACGTTGTGGTTTTTGTTGCCGTTCGTGTCCATAGTTGTGCGCAGAGAAGCTCAGCCATAAAGTAATCTCACTCGACGGTGCACCTTTGTACACTGTTAGTTGTGATAGTTTCAACAGAATATCATGACAAATTTAGCACCAAATTTTTCTGAACATTTAGCTATATTGGCCAGTTAGTTTTTCTAAATGGTTAGGCTAATACGACGATAATATTTTTACAGTTTAATATATTGATAAATCTGATATATTCTTTTATGGCTTGTTGAGATATTTACTTAAGACACTTTACCGACCCGTCTTCACAGTGCTTTCCCCACTGCATGAATCTCAGCATTTCTTACAATCAATTCGTTTCTGTGCCTTCTTCTTAAACGCCGTAGAAAGTGGTTGAGCGAGCAACCTTGCAGTCCCGAGTAAACCGTGGCTGTGGCTTTCCATTAGGTGATATTGTTCAGTGCCAGAGAGGGTTGGGAGGGGGAGGGGGTGCAGCTCGGCTCCACACGCGCAGCGACGAGCATCATAACTACTCGACGACGGCACCCCTCTTATTTAAATATTGGAATAAAATAAGATATTCAGCCTCATATTGATGTATCAACGAAACACTACATTACTCACGCCGTATTTTTGGCCATGCTTTTGGAGAAAAGGCGAAAAAGAGAAATTGAAAGCAAAAAGAAACAATCACCAAAATGAATGATAGAAGCATCGTGCGTTTTTTACATTAATTCTTAAGATAAATAAAAAAGAGCAGCGAACCTTCGGCAGAGGAAATTTTCCTTCGGGCAGATTGAGTAAGTGATTGTAGATAGTCACTTCCGTATTGTGACACTAAATGAATGGACTATGATGAAATAAGAATGAAGCGAAACTCAAAAGAGCTTGGGCGAGGTTGATACAATAATTCCAAAAACGATGACGTTTTGGTAGATTCGCTTTCTTTGGAACCTTGACGTGCTATACCATATATATATATATATATATGTATGTATATATATATACCCTATATATGTATATACATACATATATATATATATATATAAATCAGTCTAATTAATTATTCGTATATCCAGTATAAATTTGACTCAAAAGTCAATTCAAATAGTAGCGAAATCATGCAGTCCTCAGTTTTACACAAGCGATCATACAGGTAGGTCCGAACAAATTGACGATTTAATATATTGACAATGAATGGAATCGTACAATGCTTGAAATTTTCAAATAATATGGCACCTTATCTCAGATTCCCTTTCCTAACTTCAGTAATGGTTCATTACTCAGTGTACGAAAGAACACCGGTGACCTTTCCCATATAAGAACTAAAAAATTGGCTTTTCAAAAAAGTGAACATTTCAATTGATTTTCTAATTGACTTTCCAGAAAGTATAGCAAATATTAAGAATAACTAGGTATGGTATGTTGAGCTTTAGAAGAGGCGAGACGGCGAAAACGGAAGCTACCGCTTTTGAAAAAGAGCGGTTGACCACATGCGAATGTTGAAAAAATATTTTTTGAACAAAGTCGGTATTTATGGGGATGCTAGCCGAAAGTCGGTCTTCCAAACTATTACGAATTTAATATTGCTTGACTTACACGTTTCTGATGGTATGCAAGTTTTGCCATGAAATGTGGATCACTGAATTTGTTAGGGACACTTGTTTCCTCTGATAGATCCTTAGAAAGCTGTTGCATGACGAGTTGGGTTAGAATCTAAAAAACGCAGTATGAGGTAGACATTGAAGATAAAGATATGAATTTCAGAAAACTTTGACTTTTTGAGTGTCTTTTTACTACTACCGACAATAAACTTTCATGTAACAGTTCCACCATAGATTTACCTGCTCACCGTAGCCGCAAAACGCATAATGTGATATTGCAACAAAAGTTTATACCAATAGTTGAGTTTTCTAAACAAGCATCTCCATGAATATGATAGTCTGGCTAAAATTGGGCTTTTTACGAAGAACTAACCAGCTTTTGCAGCCGCAGTTTTCTCGAAATCAGTGAAGATTGGATAATTGCGCTAGCGTGGTGATTTTTTTCGTGTTCTATGTGCAGTCTAGGACAACTAAGTAGCTCGTGCATGAGACAAAACGCAAAACGACTGAAGATGTTGGCTGCCAGAGTTAACGGTGGTCAATGCAAATGCAGATGATACATGCTTGATACTTTATGTAAATTTATTTAACTCCCTGTTTGAAATCTACGTAGTGTTTATGCTTATACTACCATCCATACTTCAGTGAGCGAGGACATTGTATCTTACATTTCAAAGATTATTCGTTAGATTCCCTTCATTGAAAAGGGATTTCGAAGAAACCTCTCTTGGTAGACAAACACTTTCCACCAAATTATCAAAAGCTATTCAGAGATTAGGTTTCGCAAAATTTAAGGATCTACTTGTTTTCGAGAAAGGCATTTTTACAGCGCTGTAGCACTATGGTAAAAAGATTATATTCCGGACATGCCGTGCATCACCGCGCTTATATTTCGCTGCACAGCACTCTTCCTCTGAACCCTCAGTAGTCATTAGATAGCGATAGCGTAAATCTTAGATTCTCATATTTTCACTCTTTTCAGAATAGCTTTTTTACAGTGTTGTAGCGAAAAAGGTAAAAACGTGTTCATACACGTCGCGCGTTATAGCGCAGATTTTCGTTATTTAATTGAACATTTATTCTCCATTTCATAAAGATCTCTAAGTTTGCTGTGTCGAAATTGTAAGAAAAAACTTTGCTCTGTTTTTTGGGCTTAAGATTTTCATTTTTACTTTGCTTTACCAAATAAAGGCCGCTAGTAAGCTCAAGCCTAAACCCATACACGAACGGTATATCAACGTGTAGAGAAATCTTGAAGTATTAAAGTCGTCGCCTTATCTGGAACATGCGTCACATGTGAATCCGCCCACGGTAGATCAAGCCATTTATCCCATGGTCAAGTCCTTGTTCTGGTTTACTATCGCATTTACTCATCTATGTGAATTTTTCATGCCGCATACGGGAGAAGTTGCGGTCGCGTTCTTGCAGAAACATGAAGTGCTACCAGCCGAATATTGGTGCCAGGACGGTTATCAAATAAGGATTTACTATGGTGGACAAATTTCTTGGCAATGCAAAGCGTTAAAGTCAGCACTAAAACTGGAAACTGGTTTTAGGGCACTCGTCTACCCACTGTAACAGCTATTCTTTTCCTTTGACTTGAGGCAAAGATATGGCATCGACTGATTGGCGGAAAAGAACTCGCTATAAACCATAACACAATTGTGGATGGAACAACTACATGCGTGCAACTGTTGCCGAGTACTTGATTCGACAGCTTGCTGGCGAAGGCAGGGAACGTTCTAATGATCACGAGGCCAACAATGGATCATTGGAGGAGTCAGTCGTTAAAGACGCCAACGTTTCCTATTGGAGGCTTCGGATCTCGAAACATTGACCCTGCTGACAGCTATATTTCAACGTTGCCGTCGCTTTAAACGATTTAATGCAATTCCTGGAAAGGTTACAAAACAAACGATATGGAAAACGCTGATTCTGACACTACAGTGCTGACCACTGTCGCAATTTCTAGGATCCTAAAACAGCTGTTCACACTTACTGCTCACACATCCTAGTGACAAGTAATGCGCGGTGTGTTCTAAGCCCAATCTGATTTTCCCTGCTACAATGCGGTAAAATAGTTTTCTCAGAGAACAACCCTAGGTAGCATTGGATTTTCCGAACCTACACCATCAAATGGTCATTATTTTTGAAAGAAGAGCTGTGTCTTGAGAGAAATACGCGTGCGTGGAATCTGAATCTATTTTCTCTGCCAAAGCGATGTGAAAAGGCCTTTTCGAGAGACATTAACATGTTAAAACCCTCGTTGCTTACAATAACAAATTGTCATTGACAGTCGGAAGAAGAAAAAGAAAAAATGAAAAAAAAAGAAAAACGGAAAAATTCAAAATGTAGGTGAGACAATGTGAGATGCGTATGAAACATACTTTACCGCACAATAGGCTTTTTTAAGAATCAGCTTGCAAATTCAATAAAGTCTGAAATAAAATTTGAAGGTATCCGTTTTTTTTAAGCATGGCATACGAAAACTCCGGAACGTGCTCCCACCACAAGACATCCCATACCAGCCGTCTGAAAGGCTTGAAATATTCTAACAAGCATCACCTTATTACTTAGTACCACAGAGCGATAAGAAGGCTATTTTGAAAACAAATATGCTTTTGAATTTACCGAAATTCAATCGCTTAAAAAGTTACGAAAATTCTGCTGGAAAATCTTTCGCCAGCGAATAATTTTTCTGTGAACATCCCTGCACGATAATGGAAAAAGTACCGATTCCTCTTTGTAACCCACCTATGAGCACAAAACCTCAGCGCATAGGATTATAAACGCATTAAGGAACAGCTTTATGGATCCAATAACACCGCAAGGGCGGATAATGATGATATACCACAACTATATATATATATATATATATATATTATATATCTAATGTGGGGAAGGTGTGCTTAGGTGTCCATGTGAGCTTCGCACGTTTGGTCTACACATAGACAACTCAGTGGAGGGCTCTTAAAAAGCGGTATGTTGAGCTGTTTTGCGCCTGAGACAGTCAAAATCTACATTTGGTGATTCTTTCTTCCGAAGTAATGAAAGTGTTTGGCTGACCGTTTGTAGGCAATCTTTTTAGGCTCTGAAGAAGGCAAAACCATTCAAAGGTTGCCTTATAGATTAAACAGTAATACAAACTTTCATTTGGCTTGCGAAGAAAAGTTTGTGAATCACTGAAGAATGCCGAAATTATTGAAGAGTCGATCTCGGGGGTTACTGTGTCTTATATGTGTAGATAGGATCAAGATCTATGTATAAAGATAGAAAATTGTCATGAAACATACAGGACGAACGCGATCCAACAATCAATCAAAGCTATTTTTTTTACCTTCTACACCCTTTTTGTAGGTTCGTTGCAAAGCTACAAAATGATTTGATCAAAATTTTGTAAGCTGTAGAGAATAAGCCTTTAACGATCTTTTTTTCTCCCGGTAAGGAAAATATGAATCTGTTGTAATTGCATAAGCTTAATAGTGAATTATTCTGCTACTGAAACTAATCATTTGATTTACCTTCACTATGAATTTCTCGGGTAATGCTTTGTCCTTATGCTGCCAATCAGGATCAATGAGGAGAACTCTCGACATGAAGCCCTGAAAATGGCAAAATTACTCGTTTTATTTTCCTTCAGCACTTTTCTTTCACTTTGTTAAGTACGGAAGTTTGAGTCGCGATAGAAAGCATGAAAAAAGGTGCGACTCTAAGAGCCGATAGCATCTTTTTCGATTAGCTGCGAGCCGGAGGCCATAAATTACATATACTTCTCACGGCACATATGAGATCTTACCATCAAAAGGGAAAGATTTCCAGAACAGTGGAGGATGTCGCGCACAGTCATCATCCATAAAAAGGGTGACCGAAGAAAGCTTCGCAACTATCGTCCAATCTGCTTGTTAAGCATGCTTTACAATCTTTTTCAACAGGATCATCCTCAGTACATAACAAGCACATTGGTTGAGGCACAACCAGCTGAGCAAGCAGGATTTAGGCAGGGGTTCCGTCGCATGGATCACATCGAAACTGTGTAGAGGGTCATAGAAGTCTGTCGAGAATGCCACATGCCCTGAATCCTAACTTTCATCGACTACGAAAAGCCCTCGATAGCGTCGAAACGGACGCAGTCCTGTCAACGCTTGTTGATCAAGGATCACATCCGTCCTACAAAAGAACTTTATCATACTGCTATCGGAACTGTGCCTCAAAAATACAGCTCTTTCAACGATCTCTTACAACACCCATTGGAATAGGGACAAGGCTATACAATATCGCCAAAGCTGTTCACCGCCGCACTTCAGTGGATAATGAAGTCGCTTGATCGGGACGAGAAGGGCATATGCGCAGATGGAAAATTCTCGTCAAACCTTCGCTTTGCGGATGACATTGTCTTGTTTCTACTATAGCAGAGGCGATGCCCAAAGAACTTACAAAGCGGGGAAGAAGACTGGACTATGCACAAATCGCATGAAGACCCAGTTTATGAAAAACCAATGGTGCAATGATGAACATATCAGACTGGATGGATCTTTGATTACGGAGACCTCCCCTCACGTGTACCTTGGTCGTTCACTGAATATGGAGAACAGTATGGACGAGGGACTTGACAGAAGAAGGAAAGCAGCATGGGCAACATTCGGGCCTCTCAAAGAAGCCACCGACAAAATAACGGACCCTGAATTACGCGCTAAGCTTTTCGATTTAACAGTCCTCTCAGCGCTCTGTTATGCAGCGGATACGTGGGCTGATACTTAGACGTCAAAACTACTGCGAACGACTCATAGAGCGCTTGAACGATGCCTTCCAAGAATCAATCGGCACCCACAACTGCAGCTGGCCTGCGCAGCTCAGATCATAGAAATTTATCTCATCTTCGTGATTCAGAAGAATTTACATGGATAGCGAAGCACAGATGGGCCGGTCATGTAGTAAGGAAATTAGACGACAGATGGACAAAACGAACAGTAGCGTGGACGCCACGGGAATACATTCGCCTCCGAGGACGACCATCTACACGTTGGGCGGACGTATTCACTAGAAGAATCAATTAGCTGTATTCATATCTATATTCGCCTCACCTCAGTTCGTACCTCCCGATATTCTACAGATCACAGTATAATACTCGCGCCATTGGCCATGCGCGAATGAAACCTCCGCCATGAACGACAATCTTGAGAAGACGAGACGAATCGAAGATGTGCTGGGATCCGCAAAATTCGTGAAGATGGACCGTTCAAGTATCCAAGTATCCAAGTTTGTTAAGTGCAAAGGCAAAGTTCAATCTTACTGTGGTTTTAAATCCGGATTTTATTGATTCGTATAATCGAGACAATATTGATCTGATATGTCCACATAACTTCAGCGTTTGAGTCAATAAGTCGCTCGATTCAGTTTTCGAATCTGATGAGAAATTATTGATTAATAGTCTCGGAAAGAATTTTGCTCAAAAAAATATTGCCATTTATCATGTAAAAGTAATCATACTAAATAGGATTCGGATTCTGTCGAACTGCTTGCCAGAATGATACTGAGAAGTAATCCCATGAAATGAGACAAATGCTGTGGACGCCGTAGCCGAGTGACTGTGATGTTCGTCGCCGCGAGAGGACTGAACCACGCTCCCCAGCACTCTTTGGCAGTCAATAACGAACACCCTATGGAATGCCCGGCTAAGCTCTCCTCGAGATTGCAAGGAGACTGCTCAACTAGTTTTCTACAACTTTCAAGAGGAAATGAAAAAATGACTGAATGCTAGAAGTACTGGTTCCGCATAGTGAAAAGAAAGAAAGCACTGTGAAGACCTATACTAGAGTGCCAAAAGAAGTAAATGCATAAAGATAGCCTCTGATTTTGAGGATTACTTGTGGCATGTCTAGCATGCGCTTCTATCTGGTTCTTTTCTATTTTACAATGATAATCTTATCGTTGTGAATATGTGCTAGAGAAATCCGGATGCCTACTTTTTTATCATAGAGCGCAAACCCGATTCGTTCTCCTGTCTTCTTATGCTTTGCGATTGTCATCCTAGACATTGGTTTGTTACAAACGCGTACTTATACGAACACGAACTTCATCCAATGATCCGTTAATCGTTTCCATAAGCAGATATATTGTCTCGCGTGGATTTGACCAACCAGGCAACCTTCTCATCGCTTCGAGACACTATTGTTCTTTTCGTCTTCCATTCATAAACTCTACTGATTACATTATCGGCCCATGCTACCTTTTGGAACTGTACAGTATGACTTTTCGAGTAAGAATTTCAGTCTACAGTTTTGTATGATTCATTTGCTTAGTGATTTCTCAGAAGAACTCTAATGCATTGTATGCCTCTCTACTTCTTGTATACAGTTGATTCTCCATACTGTCTTCCGTTTCCACTGAATGCTCGCAATACGACAGCGACGTATTTTTTGTGATCACGGAATCATCAGTTTGTATTCTCTACTATTACACACAATGAATCGTCAGCTGGTTTTTCATGCGGCAATCAATTTCGGTTATTAATCAGTGTTAGTGAGATTTTTATGAAAATAGATGATGAAGTGCACCTTTTGAGAAGACGAATTTTCGCATTTTAAATAAGTTACAAAATCCATCAATCACTTTAGTTATTACTCATTAAAGGTATTGAGAGAAGGTCTAATATCAAAATTTACTCACATTCCCATCACCGACGTTTCTCGCCGTTTTATTTGGTCCGAATGATGCGACGGTGTGAAATTCCCTCTGCATATCAGCTTCGATATCCTCCCAAGTGACATGCGTCTGGAAGAGTCCTTTCGCTGGTGTGTAGATATTCATCCTAGAAAACACTTTGAGGTATCATAAAACATATATAGCCACTTCGATCTGGTATTCGATCGAAACGAATGAGTCGATGGTCATAGGTTTATAGGTAGTTTTACGGAGTATTCATATATCGCAAAAATCATGTGTCAATCTTATAAACACGATCGCTGGTTATTTGTTGGTCTCGTAAGTACAAGGTTGATTTACAATTAAGGTCACTCGGCGGCATGACTGTCTGTAGTGAAGTTGTGACGAGTCTATTTGGTACGAGAGAATCTAAAACACCACGTTCACATTTGTCACATCTTTAGAGATCATTCAACAACTTTCTACTAGTAAACGGCATGAAAGATTCTTTTCTACAGTTAAAATGGATGAATATGGAAATCACGACCACAACCCGAAAAACTGGGAAACTGGGTGCTTTGACTCCTTAGTTTTTGTCATTGGGCTGACAACTCCGCAAAGTGAAATGTGGGCTGCTGTCGAATTTTGATGTAGATGATTTGATTGCTACTGCAATGGTGCAACTATAAACAAATCATCCTTGGCAGAAATCTTTTCTTAACCGTAGATTAATATTTGTTGTAAAGCGATAGCGTACTTGATTCACATTAATAACTTATACACGTAGAAAGTATCTTGGTCATACTTTGATTGGGAAAAGACTTCCCTTAAGTTGTAGTAGTCAAAATTTTTACACTGTACATGTATTTGTTCGACGGCGAAATCACCTTGTTTGCCATGAGAAGACCATCTATTGTTTACTCTTAAAACTGTTTGACGATACAGGACTTTGCTTCAAAACGACAATTTCCCTCCCGCTACATAGGGTAGCAAATGCCATGCTTTACTTATCTTCGAGGCAACTACAAATAATCGTCATTTCGCATCCAATAAAATGTTAAGAAAGCAGTTTTTGAAGCCAACATATAACGAACAACAACATGACCAATTTAGCGAAATTAGTTGTAACAGGGAAATGAAAAAGTGCGAGAAATTGAAACTTGTTTACGACAAGCTCAAACAGTGTCTCTTCAACAGTTGAGCAGGTAATAATCTTTTTAATGTTCGAAAAATCTAAAAACAGAGTGGGCGAGAGGTGTTTTGTAGTAGTCGAAGTCGATGGCTGAAAAACATGCAATGACACTATAACTACGTCCGAGTCAAAACAATGCTATGATCACCTGACTATTACCACAGTTACATGAATTTTCTCTATTGGGAGAAATCTATTTCCTTGTTTGGAAATTTGAAGAGCGTTCTTGAAGGAGGCATCATTATTCGCGATTTGGCAAAGTGAGTTGCCGATTTCCCTGCTTCAATTGTTTTTAGAGTCTGAAAAGTACGAGCATATTTGAAAATAATAAGAGTGAAAAAATAACATCAAATGCAACGGCTATTTTCGTCGCGTATCCGAATCCGTAGTCGTCAAAATTCATCGAAAACTGAGAAAATAATGATCGTTTCTAGGAAAAATTGCTTTTATAGCGATTTAGCGAATACTCTCGTCGTCGTGTCGCTGCCTCAAGAGAATACTAGGCTTTTTTTGACACAATAGAGTAAGAGTTTTCTCGAGCTTCAAATAATTTCACACTGTTATCTTCAGGTCTAGAAAGTTATCAAAACCCCTTTTTTGTGGAGCCTTTCTTACTGTACATCTGCTTTTCAGCAGGATTCAAGTAAGCAATCGAAGCTAAATCTCGCTGTTTCTTCCACTTCTCTAATTCATTTAGAAAATTCAAAAAGGCATTTGATTTTCAGAAAGGTCTCTTGACTACGGATCAGCAATGGAAATAAAATTACTCTTCTCACGCGGCGTGCGTAATCGCGTGTATTTCTCTTATTTATTTAGCTGTTTGCCTATGTTTTGTAAGGATTCTGAAATCTTTGTGATGTACTTGTAGAGGAAAACTCGTTTTATCGTTCCATAGGCTTAAGCTTTCTTTCTTTGATTCCTCTTTCACTATGATGTTGCCAAATAGACCCATTAATAAGCCTAATTTCAAGAAGCTCAAGCCTATGAACTGCCGCACGACTTTGTTGCTAGTCTCCACCCTTCCAGTCCGTAACTGCCATGTCCATTACGTTAATCAATTAGGATTCATCGTATTGACGTACGGGTTTGGATTCGTGCGGTCGTATGACGGACTTCTCCGTGTGACATAGAGTGGCACCGAAGGCATTCAATGACATAGAGTGATCAGTTATATTTCGTTGTCGGTGACATTGTACTATCGACGGTGAGCACTGAGTTATCATCGTGTGCGGTATGTGCTATAATGGAGTGGAGCATGCGGCGAAGCCGTGTAATAGTCATGGAAGACCTTCCCACGAGTGTAGAGGATCTAGTCCTATATTCAATTACCCTCGCCCGTAATTCATATAAGTTCTCATGGCCCTCAATTACGACAAATCACTGGATGCTCACCTTGGTGTAACGTTCAGAAAGACCACATGAACATTCGTACTCTATTGTGTGGTCGTGACCCAGGGCCAGTGCGACAGTACAACGCGATCACGGAATCCACGACTGTGATGACTCAGCATCGACTGACGTCTTTCCGTCTCTCCGTCATCCTTGCTGCGGTTCTCACTTCTTGCGGTTGTTTGCTGTTATCATCTCAGTCTTGTTACGTACTTGTTATTCATCGATGCTGTAATCCTGTTTCGATTATCGTTCATTATGTTCATTATTGCACAGAACTCTGCAATCTTTTAATCATTCACTAGGGTCATTCATCAGTTGGAACCTGTCCCGCACTCCTACTACGTGACCGTCGCATAGCATTAGGTTATGATTGTGTACATATTATATTTCAATGATTTATTCCACTGTTTACATTTTTAGGTTGTTCTTTCAGAGTAACTCATTCGTTTACGGCATATTAATTGTTCGTTATATACTATCATTCACTATTGGATGATTAAATAGAGTTCTTCTCATTTAACCGCGTTTAGCGGTGGTTTGATGTTATAGGTATAACCAGTGTTATAGATAGATAGATGCGTTGCAGTGTAGAAAGAGTGGTGGGCAAAATGGGCGCCAGAGTGCAATGGCTAAGAGCACGCGCTCTCGGATAGAGTGAGAAGCGGGTTCGTCTCCCAGCTGACGCGAAAGTTTTACACATCACTCCACATCACTGATTATATTTATATTATTCACTACACGTGGTGATATCGCCAATCTAAATCCCTCGTGGACAAAACTGATTGATACATATCGACCCATACACACCGTTCGATACACAGTGCAACACAACTACTAGCCGGCCACAGGGTCGCAACTCATCTTGCTCACCAAACTTTTGTTCTTTATTTGTACAAACTTCTGCAGTTCCAAATTCGGTAACCGAATCACTCCAAATCGGTACATCAACTGTACCAACCAAAAACCCATTGAACCAAATCAATTTCTGGTGCGTCAACTGCACCGAATCACTGCGGGAACTCTTATAAAGCCTAAGTACACAGAGCAGGTAAACGTGCAGAGAAAATCTTGGACTTTCAGAGCCATGTTATGTAAAGTTTTTGAGAGAAAGAGGAATATCCTAAATGTCATTAAAAAATCGCGCGCCGCATGTGAAATGCGCGGCGTAATCGATCACTCGCGTGATCAATACACAGCCAATCACACACCCTAGGCGACAAGAAATGTGCACCGAGTGCGAAACGTGATCTTATTCTCGCTGCCACAACACCCTCAAACGTATTTTTTCCAAAGATTAAATAAATTATAGTATCAGAGTATTAGTTATTTCATAAAGTAAAAAGTGCTAGAATAAATTATAAGAATCGTAGAGATCTTATCTGTCAAAAAATTACAAGAAATTCAAAATAGGAGCTTTGTCCGACTAATAGCACCGAGGCGCGCCGAGTGTAAAATAAATTTTATTTGCGCTGATACAGCGCAAAATGAAGGCTTTTTTAAACACTGGGAGTTGTCGAGATCTATAGGATTTGTTTTGTCGCATGAATACTAGAATTGTGAGAAAGAAATGGAAAAGGCGTCTCGTCATAGGACAAAAAATGGATTTCGATAATAAAAAAGCAGCGAATAGTTTTCGCTTCAAACTAATCCATTCACATTCTTCTAACTATTTTTGCTCTTCTAATGGGTACCATAATCAATGGAAGAGCTACAAAGTCATGTTTGGGCACAAAAAAAAAGACCATCCAAATCCTAGGTGATTTTCCGCGTTCTGAAGATTTCAATCTTTTGCCTTTCAAGAAATTATCACATTTATCTAATGAATATTTCTTAAAGTCTTCGTATTATTTGGATCCTTCTTTTCCTTTCCTTTCCATGCTACGATTTTGATAGTAAAGCACGTTATCTAAAAGGCACTCTGTCTTCGCCATTATAATTTCATAGCTCTGCAACGTGCTTAAACTTATTTACCTGTTCTGAGATCTGCATATACGGCTTCCAAAGTTATCTTCTTCGTTTGCTCTTCTTCGCTTTTGTTACAAATTACATTGAAAAGCGATCCAATGATGAAGATTATTATGAAGGCACCAAGAGAAAAGAATCGGCAATAGAATTCTTTGAGCTGAAAATTTCCTTTGAAATTCCTAGGCTTTGAAGGAAGTGAGTGACATCATGGAATTTTCACTCATCGCCATTGGAGCAGATGTATCGACAACATGAGAATTTTTAAAAGAGTAGTTTCTTAGGTAGATCTGAATAATGAGGTAGCGGTCTGCAGATAGTGGATCTTTCGACTATTACAAAACTTGATATTGAGTGACGGTGCTTTTCCGCCATTGATACTAATTTTTTGGATAGGCGTTCACTTGGAACGAATTTCCTATCAGACTTTTAGCTGTTTTTTCAAGCTTGAAAAATGCCGATTTCAAAAGAAAACTTGGTTTTCAGAAAGTAATTTTCCTGCGGTGTAGTTGTAGAAACATAATCACATCTCAAACACAGAGCGCGTTATAGCGCATATTTTAGTTGATTATTTGAGATTTGATTTTTTTTTCTCGTCCCGTAGAATTTGGGAAAAGACCCTAATGAAACACCTAAATTTAAGCCATCAAATGACCAGTAAAAGTCTAAAAAAAGAGCTCTATCCAGCGAAAAAATGAGCCTAAACGCGCTTGATGTAAAACTCAAATTAGTTTTATCGTCAGAGCGCACTGAAAAAGCTATTCGAAAGAGGAACTGTGACAGTGGATTTATTCGAGATATATGCTATCGAATGAGCATTAAGATTTCAGAAAAAGCAGACAACGTTCTCCTAAAGAGGTTGAAAATGGCCACCGATGACGGAATAGTGCCTACTCACACGTTTCTGATGGTATGCAAGTCTTGCCATGTATTGTGGGTCACTAAATTTGTTATCGACACTTTTTCCTCTGTTGTTTCCTTCGTAAGCTGTTGTATGACGAGTTGGATAAGAGTCTAAACAATACACTGGAAGAGAAGATCAAAGATGACACATTCATTGTCTTGTTTTCCTACTATCTATTTACTACTAATTACAACAAACCTTTAAACGCTTCATTTTCTCCAAATGATTTACCTAATGGTCGTATCTGGTGATACCAAGACGTGCAACAAAAGTTGATCTCTATAGCTGAGTATTTTAAGGAAGCAGCTTCATATCAGTGACGATGGTAGAACTTATCACAAATTGGGCATTTCGTACTTCTGCTTTTATTCCGAAATCAGTAGAAGATAGTTCTTCTCTACCTTTGTCTGTACCTTCTCTGTACCACCTCTTCTTCAGTGGGCGAGTACACTGTATCAGAAATGTGGTGAAATTTCGATAGACATTTTGATTTTGCGCTGGCAGTATATGAGTTTGACAAAAGAGACAAATTCAAAACGAGGCCTTCGTTTAATTCAAGCCAATTTTTTATCTTCAGATAGTTTCGAATGTTCCCATGCTCAAAATTCAATATATCTGATTATCATTTTTGAGCCAGGATGTCATGTGGTCTTTTATGGGCAACTTATAGAGCCCGATACACGTGTTTCGACCTTGACAGCCTCATCAACTGGAAAATACCTTTCCTCTGAGCCAATCTTCTCGCGGCCCCCTACATCCCCTACATAGAGTAGGCTGCCAATCTAGTAATTTATTTCACTTGACGACACGTGTAAATTGTACGTCGTCGCCTACAATATGTAGGGGGATTCAGGGGCCTCCGTGAGGGTTGGCTAAGAGGGCGGGTACTGCCCAACTGATGAGGCTGTCAAGGTCGAAACACGTGTATTGAGCTCTGTACGTTATCCATAAAGGGCCTAATGACATGTTGGCTCAAAAATAATTATCAGATATCTTATCATCTTCACTATCCCTTTTGTACTACTCGTTTCAAAGCTACGAATTGATAGATGAATACTTTGTAAGTTACAAAAATAATATTTCATAGGTTTTGTTTCCTTTCTGTAAGGAATATAGGACTTCATCACAATCGCATGTTCAATAGTGAAATATTCTGATATTAAAACTGGCTTTCAAATTACCTTCACTATGAATTTGTTTGGAAGGGCTCTGTCCTTATGCTGCCAATCATTATCGATGAGTGCGATCTTTGACATGAAACCCTGCAAATAGTGGAATTTTCTTATATAGAGATCCATCAAATTTTCGTTTCGTTCAGTCATATAGGTCATAAGACTGCAAGCAACGCCTCTATGTCACGGATTCTATAACCTTGGATAAGTGGAGATTGACAGTTAGACACTCCTTTAAGAAAGACATGGACTGCTGAACACACAAGCCACTCATGCTTTTACGTGGTGTGGGAGATATTTTAATAAATGAATGAGAGTACTGCTAGTCACGTATTCACTGGGATCAAGCTCTGCCATCGCTTTAGTCCAAGTTTAGGCCCTAAATTTTGTCTCCGGCCATAACTGTGAAAACTTGCCTTGCCAGCAGACATGCAGGGAACTTTACTACGACGAGCCTCCTTGAAATATCCCATAATTCATAAAACAGGATTGGCTACATCTCAGTTCATTGAAAATTTCGAAAGCTTCTCGCCAACGCTGTTTTTTTTTCGTAATTCTGTAGAAAAAAACTCTCGAAAATAAATCTTATTAACATGAAGTGAAATGCTTGCATACTAGTAATGTTATCATTGTGACGATGTCTTAATAAAAAAGTGCATGCCTACTTTTCTGTCATAAGTCGTGCAGACTAATTCGTCTTTCATTCGTCTCAAGTTTTCTCTAATGTCATCCATGGAAGTGGCTAATTTCAAACGTGCTGACTTTTACGAACTACACCCAGTAATCCATGAATCGTGTACATTTGGGGGTAATGATGGCTGACGTGGATCAAGACGGTCAAACAGTCCTTTCATCTTTTTGGACCTCATACTAATGTTCCCCAGCCCGTTATTCACGAATCTCCATCATATAATTAACCTATTTATTACTCCTTAGAATCGTATAGTATCGCTTGCTTAATAAAAATATGGTGTCACAGTTTGGGCGACTCACTTCTTGGCTGATTTTTTCTGAGAAACTGTGATGTAGTCTCTTCCTCTGCTCCTTGTGTACGATTCATTTGCATAGTTTACCAGTCTCATTGAGGACTTTGAATGCAAGTGTGACAATTTCCATTGATCAAGGAATCATTTATCTGAATTCGTTACTTGCATACACTTCTGTCCGGTAACTAGTTTTTCCTACGACCAATTTCAGCTACTGTATACTGCTACTTTATCTACTTTGAAGAAGATCTTTTCAAGATTTTCCACGTAAAAAAGAATGAATTGTGGTTACAGAATGAGAGACAAAATTCACTATTCACGATCAAAAGCAGGAATTAGAGTTTTGATTTTTGAAATGAAAGTTTTGAAATGAGTTTTGAATTAGATTAGAAACGCCAGCTGTTTGAGTAAATTGTATTATAAAACCGCGTGTTTGGCTTAAGAGGAAAATAAGGAATTGAATGTTAGACATAATCTGATAGAGGAGTGATGATGAGCCATTTATCTACTCCACAATTATCACTTGCTCAGCAATTTTCTCATGAATAACGCATGAAGATATAACCAGAACTGCTCACATTGCCCTCACCCACGTTTTTCACAATTTCATTTGGTCCAAATGATGCGATGGTGTGAAGTTCTCTCTGTATATTCCTTTCACGTGTGCTTCGAATAGTCCTCCGGCAGGTGTGTAGATATTCATCCTGTAAGATACATTAGGATATCAAAACAAAATAAAAATGATCTCCTCGATCTTATAATCGGCGAGTAAATCGATTGCGATAAGTTTTTTTTTTATATAGATGAGTATTTTCTACTATTTAGCCGTTCCGAGGTGCTATTGTTATTATATATCGAATACTAGCGAAGCAAGCAAGAAGGCGACCCGCCGAAACGTTAGCCACCTCGAATATTTTATAATTCACGCTGCATTACTAACTGCATTGTTGTATACTTCGCTAGTATCCAATAAATCATAACAGTGACAACTCGGAACGGCTAAACAGAAGAAAATGCTCATTTATCCAAACAATGCCGAGGTCAATAGATAGTCGGCCTTGGGATTTCTTTTGATAGTTCTCTGAAGCACAGCGGTATCGTATATTACAGAAATCATGCGCCAGTCTTGTAAACACGATCGCTAATCATTTGTTGTTCTTATGCGTACGAAAGCATTACACTTACACACGTCGCCCTTTGATATCAAAGAACGTATGTGAAACCAAGTTTACAATAAGAAATCATTTTATTTGACAGCCTATTGCGGTGGTATGATATTATGATAAACCCGATAATGTAGAGTGATGTACAAAACATTTGCGTCAGCTGAAATTCGAGCCCACATTTCACTCCTTCCAGGAGCGCGTGCTAAATCGCTACCTACTACCCACATCCGTTTTGACACCACTGTTTCTACGCTACAGCGCGTTCTCTGTCAAGAGCCAACTATCTACGGTCTTGCGGTATGCGTGGGCAGTCACCAAGTTAACAGTCATCCGTCTTTAGAGTAATTTGGCAAATCAATACTGATTAATAACATAAGGCTTTTTTTACACTGAAACTGTGTGATTACCGAATTAAGTACTACACTAAAAAAGTGGGAAAGTGGGTGCTTTAACACTTTGACTTTTCGTATCGGCATTACAATCGAAACGGTAAAAGTTTGATTTGATTGATTTCGGCATCCTCATTCTTCTAAATCTAAAACTAGTTCGGACTTAGTTGTTATTGCAGTAATGCGACTACGAATTGACTATCCTTAGCATCATTTTTTTTACCTCATAGTGATACTTGTTGCAATGCCCGGTAGGATAGATGAGTTACGATAACAAGCTATTTACATACGTGAAAACTGGTATATTGGCCATATTTTAATGGAAAGAGATAATTATCTAAGTAATAATAACTACAACATTTACTTCACACGAACATTTGTCCGCCGACGAAATCACGGTGTTCGCCTTCAGTGGACTCTCAACTAATCCTAATATCTGTGACGATGTAGAGGTTTTCATCATAACGCGGAATTTCTCTCAAGCTACACAAATGGAAAATGACCTGGTTCCTTTATCTATAGAGAAGCTGCACCTGACCAGTATTTCACATCCAGTGAAATGTTAAGAAGAAAGTTTTCCTAAGATAGAAAACTTAACCAACTCCATCGCGACCACCATTACGGAATTCGTTGTAGCAGAGGACCAAACGACTGCAAGAATTTAAAACTCGTTTACGATGAAATCCGAAGTAACGCCTAGTTAACAGTTGAAAAGGTGATCTTCTTCTGAATGCTTATATAATACAAAACTAAAGTGGAAGAGAGGTGCTATATGGTAGGCGAGGTCGACAATTGGCAGACGTGCGATGACATCGAAACTACGTTTGAATAATAACAGTATCACGGCCACCTGACAATAAGCACACTTACAACGACTTAGAGAATGTTTGTCTATTGGAAAGGTTTTTTGTCACCTTTCCTGCCTCTAATGTAAGGTGAAATGCGGGTCAGCACTCGCCTGAAGTCAAATGTTAACAAGCCACCCAATACTGTTAAACGTAGTGTGAACCGACATTTCTTCAACGCCGACGTAAGCAATGATTCATCAGCCGAACTTAATTAATGTCACTAACCGTGTGCTAGAGTCCTAGCCGACAGCAAAAACATCTGAGACTTATATTTATAATTTAGTCCGGCAGAATGTTTCAGGCCTTTCAGAGATTTGGTACGCTAGTGGCTTGCGCACTTTCCGGTGCTCCGCACACCTCATTAGAGCCACACGCCCTACGATCAGCTCTTCTGAAGCAGAGGTGCTGAGGACACATCAGTTTCAAAAGCTTACGGTTGCTACGAAGCATATAACATGACCATTGAATCGACTGTGGTTCAGGCCTCGCGTGGAAATTTGATCTAGTCTGGTAGAACGTCAAATTTATACACCGTAACTTTACAGGAAATCCTTGACAGTGCTCAAAGATGGGCATTTGACATTGAATTGTATATGGAGTCTGAGAAAAAGTAATAACTGCAGAGGAAATAACTATGAGAGTAACAGCCAATCTTGTCGTATTTTGAAACTTTAGTTGCCAAATTTAGCGAGAATTGCAAAAAATTTGAAGAGTTAGAAGGACTGAAAGCTACTATGATCGTTCCTCAAAAATTACTTTCTAAGAGATTTAACATATATAAACGCTGCCGTTTCTGTCTCAAGAAAAGTACCGGTTTTGAATTGACCTAGATCAGTATAGTTTCGAATTGCGCTTGAATCCCCATAGCGATCCTCAAATTGAGTAGTTGATTACTTATTCATTTTTTCTGCAATATAACAACATAGAAAAAAAGAATGTAATTCTTATTGTTTTGACACTTAACAATCTGCGAGCTGGTAGAAAGCTCTAGTCTGGCGATTCCACGATTTTTGAGAGAATTGATTTAACTGGCATTTAACTACATTTATCAAAAAGACAACAAGCCTCAAGCCGGTTGAATCTACACTCGAAAACTCGATGCATTGTGAGTAAAGATTGCGGGGAAACGAACCGAGCACTACATATTTTGGTATACACAGAGTAGATGTACAAATGGGTCGTGTAAAAATTTATGAGGGAGCCTATTCTAGCTGTCGGATAAAAGTCATATTTTTTCTAGCAATCTATCTTTCGGTACAGTGGAGTTAACGTACACATATACCTTGCCAGAAATACACACGGCGTTACCTGTGGCCCATAATCAAGCCTCACCATTCATATAAAGAAGCAAGACAAAAAACTTTCAGCTCGCTTATCAGGTAAATTCGCCACAGGATACTATCAAAGTTGAAGTGGAGATGGAAGCGGAGTCGTTTGTGATGCATGCGAGTAGGAAACAAGCCTCTGGTTTGACTCCGTGCTTCCACACTTTCTCACAATCACGTGAGAATGTCTTAGAATGGCTATTTGAAAGATTATAGAAAATTTGACTCAACAGCATTTTACGACGCTCGTGGACGGAGAAACAAGATCCTCAAGCATCGACTGGGACTGCACAAGAAATTTACAAAGGCCTTTGATGCAGTGAATGCGAGGAGACGAGTCAAATGTAAGAATCAGGAGGGTCCAAATAGTAGTTTGATTATGATTTTTGTCCATCCTTTAGCCCACCCTCATTTATGTCAGGTAGTACTGATCCGAATTTTGCGAGATGAATTGTGACTGAAGGAGCAGATATATTTGTCAGTAGTTGCCCGAATACTGTGCAGTATTGTGGAGCACTGCCAAATGATACTAGCTCGCTTTAACATGGCTATGGCCTTGCATGAAAGAGCATCAATGAGCACGCTAGTTTATCTGCGAAAAGATCCATCCTAGTCGATTCGTCTTAACGCAACGTACATCGATACCGCAGTAACAACTTTGGTGGACACCCGACTTGAATTATCATGACTCTTATGGAGTCGATACCACCGAAACGTTAGTCATGATAACAAAGTTTTATAAGAATTTCGTTCTAGCTCGTCCTTAGCGCAGAATACTACGTAGTGTTGGTAAGAGTATTGATTAATTTGTATCATGAGCTGGGAGTCACATACATGAAAGATGATGGCAGGACAATTTTTGATGAAAACGTATATAGGCAAGAAATCCATCATCCACTGATCCATCTACTCTATTATTTCTTTTCTCTCATGTAACGAAATTCTTGTTTTCGTAAGTGGATCGAATTGGCTACATTTTGATATTCACTGGACTTAAATGGCTGCATATTTCTGAAATCGGAAGGTGTTTGGCAAATAATCATGCTATTGTGAGAATTACAAACTTTACTTCATTTGAGTGATCGATTGTTCAAAAATCGTTTTAATTCAATAAACTACGTTTCTTACTCTTCGAATAAGCCTAAAGAGTACTGCATTTCCTTTGAAAAAAAAAGTTTTGCTTCACCAAACGAGGTTAATAGAGTTCCTCATTGTAACATATGTTTCCTTTTCTTCAGAACCACGGCGACCCACATTGAGTATCGAAAAGTGTTCTCCTCTCGCGATATATTCTTTCAAAATGGCGCATTGAGAAGTATGAAGTACAGTGAAGCATTTCGCGAAACAACTAGTGGAGTCGTACTTTAGCAGAACACATCCCCATGAAAACGCTCTCTGCTCTACATTTCACCATGTCTTATGTACTACTTATCTATTTGCCTTTGCAATATTTATTGCTTGGTGTAATCTATTGCATTGATCCCTTTGCGGAGGGCTTACATCGTTTTCGATGCGGCTTGCCCACGTCGTTCGGACGGCTCACGAAAATTAGTGTGCGCCACTATCCAAATCTGCTTGATCAAGGTTATTGACAAATAATCATTAAGGGAACTTTTGTAAGGTTTACCCAGTAAAGTCAACGCCAATGTTTCCGCTTCCAACTTTCAGCGAGAAGACCACGTTTTCGAGAAAAGAAACATATTTTCAGTTATTATTGAACAATTTTCTTTGTTTTATCTATGCTCCTAAAATCAGTCGATAGCTTGAGAAATGCTGATTTCAATAATATGCTGGAGTTATAAAAGAGATTCAATCACGTTCTACCGACGAAAACAAGACGGAATTTTGTTTTTGAAATATTCAGCTTGTTGTTCTGACTTCCCGGTGCATATTTATTAGTACCTACTTAGTATACTGTTTACTCCAAGAAAAGTTCATTTCTATCAATGATAAAATAATTCAGGAGAGACTCTCATAAACGTAATAGTATGAGGAACTTTCATTTATCGTAAAAATATCTTTTGTTCACGACGCAATCTGTGAAATGCAGTCAGCTTTTTGTGAAATTGTCATGAGTTTCTTTGGCTTTTCCCGGTAAGGAGCTTTTTTATTAGACTATTAGCCATCATTAATTAGCTCGTTCTTCCAACTTTACGGCGGATTTATTCCAGCCTAGATAGCACAATTTTGATTCTAAAATAATCCCATCGATACGAAAAAGTAGATTATCACCGAAGCGATGGACTTCAGTAAACAAAGTCTGAGTAAAATGAATGCCCAGACTACTTTGATTTCCATAGTTTTTGTATGAAAGCTGAATCCATGAAAACAACACATTTTCATCTCGTCATTGAAATGCATATTTTTGACCCATGTTTTAAATACTGCTGGCGTTATAAACGTTGTAATCAAATATTTATCCAGTAAACAACACGTCTGCAATCATCTGGTAGCAACAATTCACCTTCAGATCTCACCATCGGTGAACAAATTACCAATTTATACATCTTGATCTAATCAACAGTTTTACATACCAAATCAACTACTTTGTAAATTATTATATTTTACAACATACATTATGAATCTTATACTCGAAACCAGGCAGTTGCTGTACACATCCATCTTGAATTTTCTCAGTCTGGTATCCCGGTTGTAGTCGCCGTACAAGCGCCAATCAAACATATGTTCGTGAGTAGCTCCAACCGCAATAGTTTTTCTTGGCAAACCTTTGCCTCCTTTCTTGCACTCCCGGTCGAGTAAGTGTCTCCTTGCATTAGAGTCTCAGTTGACGATACGCTAGTATTATTAGCAAACTTCCCGTGAAAGCTTTGTTATCTTTTCTGCTAAAACACGATAATTTAGGTAACGCAGATGGTCCATGAGCTTAGAGAGCAAATAGCATCGCAGAGTTTGGAGGACCTTAGACAGAAAATGGTCCAGCGATAATCCTTCGTCACAGCAAAGTGGCGATGGCGGCACCCAGGTGCCGGCAACTAACAGTCACTTCGATCGCAGGACATCATCCGAACGGTCGTTTGACTCCATCCGGACCGCCTCACCTCAGTTCGCTATCGATCCATTATTGCTCTCTTCACACAATCTAGTTATCGTGGATCTAAACGTTGTCATAACGTTGTGTTTTCATAACTGTCAAATGAACTCAATAGAATTGTGAGAGGAACATATCACTTCCGTGGCGTAACGAACTCACTCAGACTGTGCTCGCCCTACCACCGCGTTAAAGGATCCAACCCATATAAATCAATAGTGACCCCACGGTTATCATACAATATAGTCACCCACTTGATCAACCGTCGGTGCTTGTATTCCGGGGCGAAAATATTAACCTCAACGGGCTCCGCGGCCTAGTCATGCTCTGTCAAATACAACATTCATAGTGTCGTCACACGACAATACATCTCATTCAATTGTATACTCAGGTAACGAATGTAGCAATCAAGTACATACTATTATTACAGTAATATATGTATATTATAGGTTGTTTGGTGCTACCAAGCTGTTTGGTTCCATCCTGTTGTTTGGTATCACGGTGTTGTGCGGTATAACCCGTATAAAGGATTTGAACTTTGTGGTCTTGTCCGTTACAAGACACAAGCTGGCGGCAGATCAATCACACACCAAAGTTGAACCCGCGGACCCCGGAAGTGCAATTCGCAATTTCGAAGGCGAATGCCGCCGCAGCTTAGAAATCCAACTTGCAACAGCACAAAGGTCAGTGCGTCGCTAAGGACAGTCCAATTATCTTTGGACATCGATCGGATTATTGCCAAGACAATACAGGGAACACACATTGAAGCCACTGAGCTTCCACCACATTTGGTGCATCGTCTCCAAACCTTTGCTACACATTTGATGCATTGACCGCCTTAATTCGACTTCGGGTCTACTTCTAAACCTTCTCTGCAAGTCTGTCAACTGTTTACAAAGAGGTGTCGCCTTTAGGCTTATCACAATAAGTTCAGCGACACGCTCGCCTGATCACGAATACGTACTCGCGCCTGCGTAAATAATCATCTCGTAGAGGTACACTCCTTCACCAGAGACTTTGAATGACTTCGCCCATATCTGCTCCATCTGCATGAAGTCTACTGGCAAGGCTTAGTTTTTTCACATCAATGACTCGCCGGTTCACACAAGTCTTCCTGATCTAAACACAGCCTCACAAGTCTTCCTGACGAGCTTCAGCAGTGGGCGTATTTTGTCCTTTGTATCACATCTTTCATTATCTACTAGATGCAAGTCATTGTCGATCCAAAAAATCTTTGACTTCCTATGATATTTGACCCCAAAATAGGGTTTTTATAAGATGGGCGACTGGTCTAGTAATTCTTCATATTGGGTAATGGCACTACACTAATTCCGACGCACTAGCCATCGAATTATTTATCTCATCAAACGTCGTACTTTCCCAGTTCTCGTTTTCCTGTTGGCTCTAGATGATCTTCTGCTTTACAAAACTTTCAAATATCGGACTTGTACAGCTCTTCATGCTGATTTCTTCCTTTCGACAGGAGCATCACGTCTTCTTCAGCACCTTACTTCGTCAGAACAAATGCTAGTGCCAATAGTTTAAGAATAGCTGAGGACTCTATATTTCTGCCAGAAAGTGATTAGTGTGGAAGAAGCGAGGCATATCACTCAGATTTAGAATTATTTGAGTTGGTAAAAGTGGAAGAATACACCCAGCGGAAGCGGATCAGTTAACTACAAGGTCTCTCGTTTAATGGAGGGCGGCCGCAACCACTTGAATGTGGCCACACTGAAGTTATTTGGAGAAATGGGAACTGAACGAGGTGCAAATAATCGTCTTGAGGGTATTCAACTAAAAGCAACTACGTAGAGCGCATAAAATTAGTAAATTACATGTGTCAAAAGTCTCCAAAACAGAATATGTTCATAGTGAAGAATAGGTGCAATAAAACGGTAGAACATACTATTCTATTATTCTATGTGTAAAACAACTCTTACATACATTAGCAATTAAATAATTGGAAAGGATTATCGTTGAAGTGACATCGGAAACAAAATATTGCCACTGTCAATAATTTTATTGCTCTAATTTTTCTAGTGCTTTACAGGAGAATATGTGGTGTAGTGCTTTAGACAGCAGTCTCATGTAAACTAGCACATATAGCAAAGATTAATTGTGGTTATGCAAGTTCTATAGCTATGTCTTTCATATATTCAGCATAAAGTACTCTTACAGTAGTATATGTGAAGATTTTTTTAATAAATTTCGCTGCCGTGTCGGTGATATTGAATTGAAAAAGTACAAGTCAAGATGTTCTCAGGATAATGATCCTCGTGCCCTTCTCTACTCCAGGGTCTTCCAGTGATTATCAGCTGCAAAAGAGGTTGTTCATCCTTTCTCAGGTAGCACATCATCTAATGGTTTTCTCTATGTTCATTTTACTTTTATCATGCAGAAATCTTGTTATAGCTTGTCAGCCACTGCTCGGCTTTCACTACAATGGGTAGTGCTTTATCCATTTTTTTTACTTAGTTGATCTGTTTCTCCATGCCTAGAGTATTGCAGCTTCTCCTTTTGTTGGAATATTCACAACTGTTAAGCTTTTTCCTGATTCAGTCGGTTACCATGTACTTCTGGTACTTCATTTTCCGCTGTTATGTTGTGCAGTGTAGAAGACAAGAAGCAGATTTTATGCATACCGCGCTGGATCTCTCCTCGTAATTTTGCGTACTTTTGCTATTTTTGTCTTAATGAATTGTAAGATAACATATACTATCGCTTGCCGTGCTATATTGCTTCTGTTTTGCCTTAAGTGATTTCTATTTAAGAGAGTTGTTTGAAATCGTGTTGTTGGAATTCCTCTATCCTTCAATCACCGGCGGCAAGCTGAATAGACGAAGTCTGAGGATCAGTCGTTTCGTAGAAAAGGGGTTTGTTTCACCAAATATAATTTCTTAAATTGGACTAATCTGGATTTCTAGTTGCGTAGTCTTCCACTAACTGCACCCTGATTACGCGTACTCAAGCCGGACGGACTTCTATACACATTCTTTTCACTTGAGGCTTTGCAATATTTCTGCTAATATATTCATTCTGATCAGCGTATTCAGCTGAATTCGACTCCGAAGATAGGCGAACTAGAATTTTTAATATATCTATGTGCTTCTGCGACAATGAATTATGAGTGTGGGCAGGGCAGGCTCAATTGTTAGGGTTTTCGAATTGAGAGTTGGAATAATCGAATTGTCGTTTGGACGAGAGGCAGCAAATCCAGCTGCTGATTAGGCAAAACACTTTCAGATGTAGACTATAAGTTATCGTGTGGATGTCGCTTCCCATTTCATATTTAATTTACCATCCACAGAATTCTGTACCAATTTAACTATAGTTTCAAAGTCTGCTTTCTTTGTGCTTGTTGATAGTTTTCGCCGAAGTTCCGAGAAACACAGTGCATCATCAGTACATGAATTCGTTACGAGCACTCGTTGGCTCTAATGGATAAGAATAATGGTCTCTGCCATGCGAAAAGAACTATTATAGAGCGGCAATAAATCTGTGGTATAGTCTAGTGACTGATAGATGATTTAAAAAAAACCAAGGTATTCCATGCTTTATACCTCAATAAGTTATAACGCTGCTGAACTTTAGTCCCACTTTGAAAACCAACGTACAGTGAATTCTTGCACATGGCGCTCTTAAAAACAGGTGATATGTGAGATACTAACTAATTAACCATGCACGTGGTTCGATTTTCCATTGATTTGCAGAAGTGTCATAATGATGGTCTTACTTGTTTGTAAAGACTATACACAGTAACCATTCACTAACTCTGAGCCATTGTAACAATTTATTTGCTAAGAACTTTCCAGTAGTTCATTCAATAATGAAAGAAAGGCAGCAAATAATAAATTAGTGAGATCTTGACTCAAACTTGAAATGGAATTTAGGGTTAGTCAGTCAATCATATGAGCCTCCTAGAAAAAATAAGATCACTTCAATTTTGAAACTTAATCAACAATGCAGCTCAATTCGAGACCTGAAAACAAAACAAACTAGTACGCAGAGAATACTTTAAAAAGCTTAATTACAACGGCTAGCGATTATACCTTAAAAAATCTCTGAGGAACTAAAAATATGACATCGAATTAAGAGAAATAAACGTGGAGGTGACTTAGGCAGGATTTAACATGATAAAAAAAGCGTTCCCCTAGAAAATCAAGGCTGTGCTGAAGCTCGAAATGGAAGTGACGTCGCCTTCCATATTTTCTTTTTCTCTTCATTAATAGAACTCGTGATTCCCACGACTCAATACGAAGTAACTTTCTTATCAGTTTTTTTTTATTCTGCTTCTAATTCTGCTCTAAGCGAGCAGAGTCTTTTTTATTTGTCCTTATCCTGTATCAAAATTGCCTAAGTGAGATTTGCTCATGCGACGAGTACGGCTATCGTCAGTTTTCAGTGGTCACGTCACAATCACCATTGTGTGAATTTTAAAAAAGTGGAATTTATTGGCTTTTATAATATCTGATCAGCACCCATATGAGTTGGTGGAGAGATGGATTTGAATATTATGATTCTGTAACATTGATACGGAATTGTCTTACATGCAATAGAGGTTATAATCGAGTTTGATAACAATGTGTTCAAGTCCTGACCGATGATCTTAGATTAGCTATATTTTCAAGCTCTCTAAACAGAAATGCTGTACTGCACTCCTTTTTACCTAAATTTTATTCAGCACAGCCCTGCTAACATGATTTCACTAGGAGATGGCACCTTTGTGAGTGAGAAATTCCATCAGCGTCTCGATTTCGACATTGATATTCGCTGTCGCCCGTCTGATCCTCTGTGCAATCTCGTCCGTCTCACAATCGTCGAAACTTCGTCCACAAAATGATGCCACCATTGCTTGAGCTTGAGCGTCGTCACTAAAACGACAAGAATGATTAGTAACATAGAAGTCAGTAAAAACGTCGAACAATTACTAGCAAGCATGCAGTACAACAATGAACAAAAAATGAGCACAAACATGCTATAAAAGTAACAAATATCACTGCAAAACTGAGGCATCCACGATTAAAAAATCCATTTTATCCAGCAACACATCAGCCGAACAGACCGTGTACGTTGTATTCTGATACGAATATTCATGAAAATGAAGCGAGATATTTCAAGAATCCATGCAAGAGCACACTGAGCTTTTAAAATTTGTTTGTCTCCTCAGAGATCACCTCTATCCTCCATGGGTCAGTGATTTTCTCGACAGCAAGTCCTATAGCCCCTGATTTTTTCAAGAGTGAGTTTTTGCACGCCGTTAGAGTCATCTTGAAAGGAATTTAGACTGGCTATACACAAAAGCGCCTGTGATGGCATGGCGAGCTCATTTTTGTTTTCGCTGCCAAACATTTCCGTCTTATTCTCTAACTCTGTAGCCACCCAAATCTCATTAACTATAAATCCTCTGAAAAGTAATTTTGTCGAGTCACTTCCGAAACTTATGGGTTTCATGAGATAAGAGTAAAGTATCATGAGTGCTATTCAAATCATTCAAGGTTTCCTTAAAGAAAAAAGACAAGGAAAAAAATTGTTGCTTTTCTAACTAAGAATAGGTAATTTGAATATGTGAAAATATGGTCTATTAGTCTAACTCAGTTGTAATTTTGACTTAAAATGACTTTAAGCGAGAATCAAAGTTCAGACTTAGGATTTAACCTATGTTCGTTCAGTATTCATAGAGAGCTATCAAAACATCAAAACCAGAAAAGCACTTCTGAAAAGAAAGAAAGAAAACGATAAAGAAGAAGTACTTAGAAGGTAAATAAAAGAACAATGCTGAAGCGTACATGATCAGGACGGTGATGAGACAGTGGTTTACTCTGCACAAAATGATTCTGTCAAGAACGCTACAGACTCAAGAAAAGTTCACAATTTGTGGTAGCACAGGAAATTAGGAAAGTATAGAAGCAAAGCAGGGTCACACCTTGCCACTGACATATGAGAGCCGTTTTTCTTGTGTTCTGTCGACGTCCTCATCAGTTTATCGCGTAATTCCAAAAGATCGATGAATGAGCGACGTTTTGATGGCGTTGATTTGATCTTATGAGGTGTAGCCGTCAAATCCAACTGTAAATAATCACATATCAAGTGGTGAACAAAAAAATACCAGAGAGTTAGAATTCCAGGTTGACAAATAGTGTGGCAAGTCGGTATAATTTCTTATTTAGCGGTGCTAATAACGCAGAAACGGATTTACTCCGCAGTAACCACGTGATCGTTGATTATATCCTCTTCCCAGGCGTACAAAGGCCTGTCTGGGAGACAACAAATTGGCGAACTCCTGCTGATCAACATCGATCGCTCTATCTTTTATCCTTATTTTGCATCTGATTGAATAAGTACCCAACCTGTCACATGCCATTCATCAAATCACCCACATTATGTGCGCTTCACCCCAAATCAAATAGATCCGAATCACAACCAGACAACTTTCCTTCAAAACACGAGACAGTGACTGGACGTAGAGAAGACCTAGGACTATCCTACCAAGGCTACCTCTAAATTGCGAACAAAGCCGTGCCACAAAGCCAGTCACCTTCGTACTTTATGTAAGATGTTAAATATTTACCATCACTGAAGATTTTTCGAGTAATTACTATGCTTTAAACTTTCTTAATCCGTCTTCATAGTGCTTTTTCCCACTGCGCGGATCCCAGTACTTTGCATTCGATTCGCTTATTCGTGTTCTTCATGAACGTCGTGGAATACTAGTTGAACGAATACCCTTGAAATCTCGGAGATAGCCTATCGGCGTTCCACATGGCGTTGTTGTCGACTGCCGGAGAGAGCTGGGGGAGGGAGGAGCTCGAGCCCGCCGCGGCGATCATCACAACCCAGTCGACCACGGCGCCCCCAGTAACTATAAAAAGATAAGAAAGGATAATGCTGCCGGCGTTGATCAATCCCTAAAGGATGCGTCATGCATTCGTCTTCAATTTTCATTTTCGTTTGAGGTAATTGAATGCATATCTGGCTTTTGCAATGACTCGCGGTGGCACACCGCTATACCGAATCACTGCCTACTTTCCTAGACAAGTCTGCAACCAATCCGCTACGAATTTACTGACCCCGGAAGGATGGTTGATGAGCCTTGAGAGCGAGATCGAACCACTGACCCTGTGTGCGACGCGAATCACCTATAATAACTGCGCCGCATGCGCCCTCCAATTACTATAATCCAATAAAATTGCAATTGACAGTTGTCTCTAAGTGACTGTTCATGTAATTGAATGAAGACCCTGATAACTTCGAATTATGCGCCATCACACGTCTTGCAAAGCTCATCAATGTTTAGTCGAGGTTATGAGATACTAGAAATTGCATCCATCTCAACGGTTTATGGATCGCTTTGTTTTTCGCAGAATTAGAATAGCTATAAACAGGAATTTGCAATGGCTCTAATAGCTTTCTGGTGTCTACATAGGCTAGAATTCATATTGGTTTTTAATTTTCTAAGTCGATTTATTTCGACCGCAAATTCCGTAACAGCAATAATGCATCAACTATGCTACTATGTATTTCTCTTCTACCATCGAAAAATTATCAGCACCTTTTTATTTCAACATGTCCAGTCTCATATTCGTGCAGATTGTAGAACTTCTCTTATTTGGCTAAGTGTCATGACCTGGCATCCGAGCTATTCTGATTCGTGGGTGTGAGTGCTATCAGCGATATCTTAAGAACTTTATGACCCTCTCGCACGTCCTTGAACAAAAGTCGAAATCCATGGACCAAAGAATCGGCAACACACCGATGGACCGTTTACACATCTTGCTCACTGTTCATTGTAGGCTACTATAGATCGGAATCAGTTGAAACCTCCAAATTAAGTTTGACATCAATGTGCTGATCATGCACAGACGATGAGTTTCGATCTCCTGGGACCATGATACAGAAGAGACAATGCGTCTATTGCTGCACCACTAATTATTCCTCTACATGCGACACAATAAGATCTCATGATCACAATTCAAAGCAAAGGGATTTTGGTTCATCTTTAGGAATTATGCGTATATATATCAATGTAAGCAGGTACACTGTAGCGTAGGTATGTACAATATTTATGGTCTTTGAGACCATTATGAAGCCACTATGCCCATTTCGAGTCGTTTTTTTCACTTTTTGACTTAAAAAGTAGAGAACTGAGTGGTGAGCAAAATCACGACCTCAGACGGGAGACGAACCTGCGTTTCATCCTTACCGGGGACGCGTGCTACCACTACATCTCTATGTTAGCAGTCAGCCACCAACCTTTAACAGATTTGTTCGGGTATACGATTACGCTTTATAAATCCAGTTGAGCTGACACCCACTGTTGGATGTGATACTCCAAAATTCTAGTATTTTTACTGCTTTTTTCGCAATGTTATAATGTTTCATATATACCTAAGAAAACTGAGCGGTGAGCAAATATAGAAGCAAAGGAATGAGTGATGGTGCGAATGTACCTCGGTGGTGTAGTGGTAGCACGCGTCCCCGGTATGAATGATACGCGCGTCCGAGTCCTATCTGAGGTCGTATTTTTGTTCACCACTCAATTCTCTTAGGTATATATGAAACATCATGAAACTCCGAAAAGGTAGTAAAAACACTAGCAGCCTTCAAACAGTAGAACAATGACTCAGGACACTAGTTTGCCAACTTTATAGTGATTACTGATTATTACATAAATACCAATTTCAATCCGACATTTATGTAATTTTTATGTAATTTTTTATGTATAAATAAGGATATGCATATATAAATACATATATATAAAGGATAAAGCTCTCGGCGTTGATCAATCCCTGAGGGATTCGCCATGCATTCGACTTCAATTTTTAACTTCGTTTGAGGTGATTGAATGCACATCTGGCCTTTACAATGACTCGCGGTGGCCTCCCGCTGAAGCGAGTCAGTGCTGCTTCTCCTCCTAGACAAGTCTGAGACCTGTCTGGTACCAATCTACCGACACCGGAGGGATGGATGGCTTGGTGAGCCATGAGAGCGAGATCGAACCAGTGACCTCATGTGCGACGCAGGGCGCCTCTAACCACTGCGCCACATGCGCTCATATATATATATATATATATATATATATGTACATATATATGCACTCACGGACCTCCCTCTTTGAGGGATCCAGCCCGGTTAGTCGCGAGGGCACGTGGCGCGTCCCCAGGTGGTGCATAGGGAAACAAACGCGAACCAAAAGCGAACGTGCGCTTTCTAGAGACGCAGGTGGATTTGCGGAATGAGCTCCCGTTTCTGTACCGCCGACTTGAGAAAACCATATTTCTACTAGTCAAGTCGGCCAAAAGCCTACAATCAAGCGGCTGGGAAGTGCATGGGAGGCGGTCAGGAGTCGCCTCCAACAAATAAGCTTCTCCCACTCCTCCGAGAGAGACTGGCAAGCTATTCGTGAGTACCCAGCCCTCACGCTTAGAGCCTGGCAAGCTATACGTTGGGTATCAAAATGCCAAAAACAGTAACAAATAGGGGCCTCATTCCCCTGACCTCGGAAGAGCCCCTGGTATGGCAGCGCCAGGTAGGAGTACGGAGAGGCTACTAAAACCTCAGGGCCAAACTAGGCTGCCAAGATCGAAACGGACTAAAATGACGATCTGTACCCACAATGCAAGAACCCTTGCTCACGAATCCGCTGTAGAAGATCTGTTAATTCAAGCAAGAAGAATAAGGTACGACGTCTTTGGCCTAGCTAAGACGAGAAGGCGTTATGCTTTTCACGCTGTTTATGATACCGGAAAAGAACTGTTCCTTTGAACATGCGATAGCAGAGGTGTCGGTGGCATTGGCGTCCTCATCAAATCGAATCTGACCGTGAACATCGATTTGTTTGAACAACTAACAACCTGTATCGGACGATAACGGTTGAAATGATGTGGTTCTATGCCGGCTTTGACCATCTTCGTTGCCTACGCATCAACATCAAGCTGTGACGAAGACGAAGTTGAAGCGTTTTGAATGGACGTCGTAAAATTCTTCAGAGAAGATCATACATTCTTCAAGGTCATTGTCGGAGATTTTAATGCAAAAACTGGACCTAGAAGAACGTCTGAAAAACGTCACATTGGGACCCACAGACTAGAATAGAACGAACAAGGTGAGAGGTTAACTGAGTTTATCATGACGATCCAAACCATCCACGTAAACTCACAATTCCAAAAGCCTCACTCTCAGCGATAGACGTGGGAGTCTCCCAATGGAGAGTGCCGTAACGAAATAGGCGACATCTTAGTGAATTGAAGATTTTGCCTGACCGATGTCGCTGTTGTTCCTAAGTTCTATACGGGATCAGACCATCGCCTCCTTCGCGGAACGTTCCGTTTTTCGCAGAAAGCAGAGAAAGCCGCTAAATTTAAACAGCGAAGTCCCAGAACTATCATAAACTGGGATGTATTCAAATCATTAGTGGGCTGTTGGGAAGATGCCGTTGTCGACAACATCGACGAAGAATACGATCGACTCGTTGTCTTCACGATCGCGCTATGAAAGCCGAGAGTTCTAAGGTCACGAAGAGGCGCTTGTCTCCGCAGACACTTGAGCTGATACGTCAACGCGGAATCGCACGAGCTACAAGCAATCGAAACCTTACGTTCGAACTTGCGAAACGCTACAGAGAAGCGATAAAAGAAGACCTCAAAGAGAACGAGCAGCAGTTATGGCAGAAGCTGCAGATGCAGGGAAGAGCATTTGCAAAGCCCAGGGGACTACGCTAAATATAAGACCAAGGTGACTGCACTCCGACACTCTGACGGGACACTTACAGCTTCCAGAAGGGCTATGGAGAAAATCATCCACCATTACTATTCGGATCTCTTCGCTAGCCATGTCCTCTTACTGTCATGCAAATTGTAAGAGGATGAATATGTCGCACCACCGGTCCTACCTTCCGAAATCCGACATGCTATATCGTCGGTGAAGAACAGAACAACACCCGGTCCAGACAGGATTAGACCAGAGCACCTGAAGAACCTGCCACCAGTTCTCATCAACACCCTGGCTCGGCTGTTCACTCGCAACCTGTCAGAATGCAAGGTTCCTATTCAATGGAAAACCAGCAAGACCGTATTGTTGTTCAAAAAGGGAGACCGTCACGACATAGGCAATTATCGCCCAATCTGCTTGCTGTCCGTTGTCTATAAACTCTTTACTAGAGTCAGCCTAAACGAGATTGACAGAACACTGGACGAAGGACAGCCATATCAACAAGCAGTGTTTCGAAGAGGATTTAGTACCATAGACCACATTCACACAATTACAAGACTCATTGAAGTTTCATGAGAGTATAAAATACCGCTCTGCCTCACTTTCATCGGTCTGAAGAAAGCCTTCGATTCACTGGAGACAGAAGCGGTTATAGAGGCTCTGGATAGCCAGGGCGTCCCTACTCGGTACATAATGATCCTTCTTGAGCTTTATAAAGATTTCGCAACCAAATTACCTCCATTTTACAACAATATCACCATTGACGTAAGAAGAGGAGTTCGAAAGGATGATACAATTTCACCAGGGATGGGACGATATTGGAGTGAAAATTGACGGTCGACAATTAAATCATCTTCGCTTTGCTGACGATATCGTTCTCATAACACTAAACATCAGCCAAGCGGAGCGAATGTTGACCGATTTCGATAACGCCTGTGGAAAGAATGGTCTCCAACTAAACCTGACGAAAACTACGTTCATGAGGAACGGATGGGTTCTGAATGCCCCATTCACGCTCAACGAAACGACAATCTCCGAATGCTCCAGTTACGTCTATCTAGGTCGCGAAATCAACATGATGAACGACCTAGCTCCAGAGTTAAGCAGGAGGAAACGAGCGGCTTGGGGAACGTTTAAGATCATCGAAGATGTAGTGAAGAGGACTAAGAACATCCGACTCCGTGCCCGCCTTTTTCGATTCGACGGTTATCCCTGCCCTAATGTATACAGCAGAAACCTGGTCGCCACGTAAGCAGGATGAAAGATCTCTTGGAGTTATCGAACGCGCAGTCGAAAGGTCGATGCTAGGAGTATCCCGCATTTCGCAAATGAGAGAAAGGATCCGAAGTTCCGACCTACGTCAACGATCGAAAATCAGAGACGCCGTTCTACACGCCAGGATATCGAAAATAAGGTGGGCCGGACACGTGATGCGCTTCAACGACAACCGATGGACGAGAGCCGTTACCGACTGGATTCTTCGGGACGTCAAGCGCTCTAAAGGAAGACCAATGACCCGCTGGTCCGATTTCTTCACGAAAGCGATAGAAGAAAGATATGATGCTCAGCGAATCTCTAGATCGCGGAGGACCCACTGGGCTACTCTTGCACGCGATAGGGAAAAATGGAAGATTTGCTGGTACCCGCTCGTGTCACTCGACGATCAACGGGACGACAGGTGATACAGGTGATATATATATATATATATATATATATATATATATATATATATACGCATACATATGATGATGTTTTCACTTTGTCCATATAATGATGGTTCAAATCAGCTAACACCGACAGCTTCGAAAAAATAACAAGTTGAGATCTAAGGACTTTCGGCTAACGCATTATTATCTGAAACTTCGTATCTTACTATATCTCTAATAAAAAAAGGAATTACAACCCGTACAATTGCGACTTACTCGTGCCGTACAAACTATAGTTTATACGGCAGTAACAGTTTCATAAGTGCAACAAAGATCGCGATATCAGTAAGTTCCTGCGAAAGGCATAAGTAGTTGAGAGTGAACTGGATCTTGAGCGCGGAACAGAGCTAATTTTGGAAAAAAAAATGATGGAAGTGTTTTTTTACAGATAAAACCGACCTGTTTCAGAGCATCGTTCAGGTCACCACATTTCACCCGCAGTTCCGAGAAATGTAAGATTGTGTTCTTGACAATTTCATGAATTTCAGCTACCCAAAACTTCATTGAAAGACCGAGTGCACGACGACATTCGTTGATGAACAACTGTGATTGAGCGACAGCCTGAAAATGTAGATGCAGGAAAAATGACTTGGACGAAGAACCAGTAGGGCTATGCGATAATGAACACTCCGCTCGCAACGTAAATAACCTTTCAAAAAAAAGACATCAGTACCCAGTTTTTCTAGTTTTCGAACACCTTCTCAGTATTACGTGGTAATTTGAAAGAATGTAAAATCAAATTCATATCAGCATTGTTAGTTTCATAACGCTCTTAGCCACATCTAATGTGACGTTCTTGAAGAATTCTATCAAAATTTTCAAGAAAGAGAACACCTATAACATGATGTTTACAAACACAATTAGTGTATCATTGAACAATTAAATAGGATAGATAGTATAAAGATAAAGAATATCCAGCTTTTCTCTTGAGCTCCATTTTTGGGTTACCTACATGGAATTTTTCTTTGGGGACCTCGAAATGGCATGGTACTTCGCAAAACAGTGGGAGTGCAGTGATTATATAGAAAAGCATTGTTATGATATCTTGGCCGTTTATTTTTTGCAGATTATAAACCACATTATCTTGAGTTTCTGAGGACGACCGAGTCTGTGTAATACATCAGTGCGATTTCAAGGTGAAACAGATATGTTTTCAATATAATTACTGACGTTTTACAATAGTAATATCTTAGAATTTGTCCTAACCAGCCAGCGCAAGACTGATATCTGTCATTTTTCCTTTTCTATTTGCAACAGGGCCGTGCCCGCTATGGATGAAACACGGGTTCGACTCCCGTCTGAGGTCGTATTTTTGCTCACTACTCAATCCCCTTAGGTACATATAAAACAACATAACAGTGTGAAAAAGGCAGTAAGAACACTAGAATTTCAAGCATCGTTGGTTAATTATGTTGTAGATAAGTAATAGTTGATCTTTCTACAGGTCATCAGGATCTACGATAAGTATTGGGGTGTCCCATGATTTCTTTTGCACTATTGTTACATTTAGTTTTAGTTCTTTCATTACAAATGGGTTGCCGCCAAAAGGCCATAGTTTGTTGGAGAAGTTCGAATAGCTCTAGCTACGGGCTATAAATCTATAGAAACTATAGGCTATTAGGCATCAGAGGGACTCTAGCCAGTGGATATATCGATGGATACCTCATGCATTGACCAACCACTACCGCGCTGTAGGCGTGACCATGTGCAAAAGTCTTCTGAAGCGACCGTACAGGCAAGATTTTCTCCAGTCCTGCATCACTGGAGATGAGTCTTGGATCTACTGTGAGAACAGCAGCGTAACTTTTGCTGGGTGACTCGCGGCAAAGACCCGCTAGCTCAATCCAAGCGCAGTTCGATGCTTAGACAATTAAGCTTTCGGTTTCTGGATTAGTAAGGCATTCTGTTTTGAAAACACAGTGCAAAAAAAAGAAGCAGACAATCAGTGCTAACGTCAGCGGAAGACAACTCCAGAAGTTGGCCGCACCAATGTGAGATAAGCGTTCAAAACGGCTCATTGTTGCTCTTTTTCAGGATAACGCTCGACTTCACATTGCAAAGCTGACTCGCCCACTTTAGAGAAAGTGGGCTGAACCATGATACCAGATCTTTCGTATAGCCTTGATATTGTTCCATCGAATTATTATTTCTTCTGCGCCTTGAAGCAACATCTGCAGGCAAAACAAATGCAAACCTAATCTTTACAATGACTCGCAGTAGCCAACCGATGTCTTTAGCCAGTGCTGTTTATATTCCCGGACAATCTGGTACCCATTTACTAATCGCGGAAGGCTTGGTAAGTTATAAGGGCAGGGTCAAACCATTGACTTGTGTGCGACTCAGAGCACCTCTAACTACTGCACCACATCTGCTCTTTGCTATGCATTAGAAAAATTGATCATCACATGTAGGTGGTCGAATACACATTTGCTTTGTGGAATAACTTGCGACTGTCACCTACTAACGAACCAAAACGCTGTTTTCATCCCCTAGACAGGTTCAATATGCTTTCCCAACCAATTTGCAATGAAGAATTTTGTTTTTTCAGTGAGCTGAATTAAACCAAGTATCGCATATGTAAAAGTGTGCAGCTCTTTTCACTGTGCAATAGACGCGCTTAGGATATGTAGCCTGGATATCGAAAAAGACGAATGTCATTTTTGAATCTTTACATTGCAGCCGATAATGTAAAACATGATGACTAACAGGTCATTTAACAATGTCTTCAAGCTGGCCAGAAAATTGGAAAACTGTTTCTCGAACACGATCGAGAAAAGGGTAGATCGAGAGCCTTCGTGGGTGATGAGGAAAAGTTAGTGAGCACTCTGAAGTGGAATCGTTGGTAAAAGCTAAGTTAGGCTCCAAGCCCTCTTCGTATCTTGGCACTTTTGTTGTCAGATTTTACATCATACTCTATCGCTTTTGACAAAGGGGCAGTAAATAAATCAAAAATTGTTATTTTAACTACGATAACAGCTTAACTGGGGTTTATGTCAATTTGCGCTCAATTGAGGGCTAATTGTTGACAGTAACAGAATGATTTGAACAAGGCTGAGGGAGCAGAGGTAGGATTACGATAAAGCAGTGCGAACTTGAGTGAGCCACGAGAAAGGGTGGTCTCTGGTCCAAAGCCATCTCAGGTTCTGAATTTTGCTCGCATCTCAGCACTTTAGTGCTTGACGAGCATTCGTGCAGAATTTTTAGCTAATCTCGACCAGCTGTTCTAATAAAGTAATCTCAATGTTTCCTAATCAACAAAATAATTCAACTTGACGTCAGCAATATCTTCACTTATTGCCCTAGGCGGTGAAAATTTACAGGTCGAGCTTTTCCACTCTACGGACTCGCAGAACATCGTGTTTTCAACAAAGCACATCTTGTTTACTCTTGATTTTCTATCGAAGATTTAGCCACCACATTAGTAGCTGTTCAGTTGTCCACCCTATATCCTCACTAGTTCATTCTTATCCGTTCTGTAACTTTTCCAGCCCAACTTATTCATGTGCCTTCGTCTGTGCATCGACGTACCTATCCTAGCCATGAAGGGGAATCTGCTAGTCAACGAGCACTATCGCTTATTCTATCAAATTAAGCGATCTCACCAAGTACAAGTTTTTCGTTGGCTCAAATAATAGAGTTTCTCTTAACCTTCTGAAGCTCAAACCACTTGTACAATCAACCACAACTCACATGCCTCCTAAACGATACATCAGATCTTAATACGAACATGAAATAACGACTTTCTTACAAATTTCCTTTTATGGAAACTTGCGCGAGGTTGGTAAATCTTCAGCAAAATCGATGGTTGATGTTTTGGCGACTTCGCCTTCAAAGTTTAGACTATTGTGCCATACCATATCTAATTATTCAGTTGCTATTTTTTGCCTTATGAGAATTTTAAGCAAAAATCAATTCAACTGTTCAGCTATTATGAAGGACCACCATTTGACTAATCATATGAGAAATGCCTCATGGTGATCAATCATTCTTGCTTTCAAAAAACTAAAGACATGGGTTTATAAATCTTCTTCGTTGCATAGCAATAACGTCATTTTTGATCAGCTTTTGAACCGGAAATGTAGAATACGTGCCACGTTGGTCCCCTCGTATCTAAGCGCTTTTAAACTTTCAAGTAGGTAAAATTGTACACCTATTGATGTAAACTCTAAAATGATATCAAGATTACACGCCGAGAAAACGACAAAAATTATGATTATTTTACTTATTCCGTATTCCTCGCTAGTTTCACTTGGTTGCATGGAAAGAAACCTAAACAACATGGGAAAATATGCGTGGAAACGACCTGATTTTTGAGTTAACTTCCGAAATAGTCAAAAACGAAAGGCCATTCACCTTGTCAAGATGGTGATTGTTCCACAACTGCAGATAATCGCCTTTATGATCGATGTTCGGCGACCAGTCCATGATGGCGCACCAATCCTTCATCAGCAACGGTTCAACCTTCAATCAAGTTAGTAGAATAGATAAACTTTTTCAACAAAGATTCGTACCACAAAACCGTATACTTTACCCTAACCGATGGCTGTGGAACTCTAGGGACGAAAAACAAGGATAAAGCATTCTGAGCAAAAAAGAGAAGAGATCGGGAGAGAAAAGAATATCATTGTTAAACCAATCATGATGAAAAGGAATTTTGAAGAGCTTCAATCTAACTGCATTACTCCCTAATCTATATTGATGCTTTGCAAGTTAATGGTTAAACTAAGAATTTACTTTAAATGAAAATTGTGGCTCTCCTTTCATTGCAACGTGCTTGTTAATATTCTTTCTCATAATTACTTCTTCGAAACTCGCTTTCTTGCTGAAAAATCGAAATCTCTATATAGTTCTAGTTTCCTGAATTCTAGAACCAAAGGATTTTCGGAAGATATCAATATTCTCCGCCATTTAATATAACTAAAGAAAAAATTATGAGCGCACTTGTGAGCAAAAAGTGTAATTATCATGAAAACGTCTTATATTTCCATGGAGAATAACACCGAGAATTCCAATAAAATCTCTAGAAACTCCAAAATAATTGAGTGTCGCACATCAGAAGCCATATTTTATAGTCAACGTAGGCAATCTTTGAAATCTCAAAATGCTGACGCACACATCTCACACCACCGGAAGGATTTCAATCTCAGAAATTGCTAGACTTTGCGAAGCAACGAAATTTCGATCCATAACAAGCTCTACATCCCACTGGAAGCTAGAGGATAGTAATTGATTTAGGAAAATACTTCTCGAAGACGGTTGTTTGCCTACTGAACAAATCAACGATGGAAAACGAAACGATGTTTAGCAAGTAGGCGCAATTCCCGAGGCTCCAAATCCCTTTCTATGTTCATCGAAAAGTCCAGTGTCTTTGGATAAGAATAACACTCATCCAATCGTATATATTTCCTCATCCTATGGGCTCATTTGAAGGCGTAATGGATGGACGTAAACCAGTGGGATGAGATCGAATTTCATTTCACCTTAGTAGCGGAAAATTCAATATAAAATCAACGAGAGTAGGCTTGCAATTTTGAAAGAGCATGGAATTCTGGCGAAAGATAAGATCAGGAACAAACACAATATGACTTTAACTAACAACAAAATTGTAATCAGATCTATATAACCCATCTGCGAATCTATATAACCCAGTTTATGGAAGTAGTAGAGCAAAGAAAAAAGACACAAATTGGTGGAAAGCATGAACTGAAAAGCACATAAACGGCATGTGATTGAAATTGAGCAGATTTATGAGGCACGTTAGAATTTCGTAGAGATGAACCAACTTTGATTCCAGCTTGCAGCATGCAAAGAATTCCTTGCTTCGTGTAAAGGTCACCTCGATTCAAATGCGTATATAGGAATTTCACCGTCATCTTCACGTCCACCTTCTTCAGTTCTTTTCGGATCTGAAAAATTAAGGGGAGATTGGAAATTACCAGCATAGTTTTTTCTTTTGGACGAACGAACAAGAATCAGAAGACTTGTGGTGAAAACTTTGTAATATTTAACAGTACTGTGATGATCAGCGTTCAGCGTTCCGTACTAAGACTGTATAATGAGATTATGAATCTATCTAGCACATAAAGGTGAAACTGTTTTCAAGCTTTTCAACATTTTCCCTCATCGCACAAATTTTTGTTTCTCGCACTCGAATCAAAGATAACCATTTCTATGATAAGACAACTGAAGTCGAAGCAGACAGTCCCTGCGGATCAATATATATTTCGAGATGGTAGCTAATATTTTGTAAAAGGATTAGAACTTGGATCAGATAATTAGTCGTAAATATGTAAGATTTTTATCTGTTTTTCTTCAAATAGACAAGCTTTTCGTCCCTCAGGATCGACAAATTGTAACCAGGCTTGTCCTGTGAAGATAGCAGCACTTATCAAATAGATAGGTAGACCGCCATGAATAAATGTATAGGCCAGATAAGCACTTAGTCACGCATAAAGTGCCTCATGAAGTCGAACGTGTAGTGCATAGGTCACGAATTGATCAACGCGAAAAGCTTAAACCCTCACTCTTTTTCACTGAAAACAGGCACCGTCGCCTCAGGTGAAATTGAACACCTACGCTCACAGGGCTTTTTTAGGTTGCCAGTGGAATTGAAGTAGGATGGTGTACTGCTTCCGTAAGGTGGTGAAAGAAATGACAATGACGTTTTGCAAGATTTTTCAAGTCCTGATTGAGTGATTAAGGCGAGCTAAGGTTTATTTACGTACATCACAACGCCACATCATTCGTAGCTGCGCGATACGTCAACAAATGAAGACATTTCGCTGGAAACTAGTCTTATACACTATGTATATTCCATACAATGTACTAATAGCTCTTCGCCTTCTCCAAGCTCCAAAGATTCTTTCTGCAAGCACATTGGTTTTGCAACCTTATTCGGGAGTTGGATAACTCATCTCTTAGTGACCGCTGTAATTCCTGGAGAAAAACTAATTTTTCGCTTGATTTTTGCTCCAGTATTATTAACATGACTGTTGGACCGCAATTTCAAAACTAGGTAGCTTCTTCCAAACAAGAATTAAAAGGTTATAAAAGTAAATGTATTGCACCAGTTTCTCTCAAATCCACACCTTTGAGTGCTAAAAGTTAATGTTGGCTTGATAATAAGGATCATGAAACTGAGAAGGAGCAGAATTTAAGTGTAGAGAATATTTTAAAACGTCTCACCTTACTCAACAGTAGGCCAAGCAATTTCGCACAAGCTTTGTTACTCTTACATTCGTCGACGACTTCGCACTTCGGGTCGCAGTCTTGATGGAAACATGGCGATTTTGAGACGAATATTACGACTTCGTGAAGGTCCACCTGCGTGCAGTTGATGAGCAATACTAATCTCCGATTTGCATCAAATTTTCATTAGAAGTGCCAAATTATTTTTTTGTAATAGAACGAAATTTTGACTTAGTATTGACAATGTTTACTTCACTTGCAACACTTTTTAATCGCTAACTAACAGGAAAACCCAAAGCTATGGATCAGTTGAGAGAGGACGAGCCAGATACTACATACGTGAAGGTTAAAATAATGAAAAAGCTACCTTGTATTTAGAAATTAGATCATAAATGTTCGCCACTAGCTGTTCTTCAACATGTGGTTCACTTTTGGATTCATGATAGAAGTCTCCTCGATAGATATAATCATCGCCTGAAACAAAAAATAGTCAAAAAAAAACCTTCAAAAAGTGTATTATAAGAGGATGAACGCAAAAAAGTTAGGCATCGGTAGAAACGGAAAGAAGAAGAAAGAAATCATATAAGAGTGCCTTGAAAAATTTAGATCAATGTCAATTTGTTGTCAATGAAAAAGGCACCCACCTAATAAAGAAAGAATTAATCCACTACTTTCATGTTTGTGATCCAGAAAACAATTCTGCACGTGTTTTGGAATAGTGAACTTTGCCGAACCATTCGTACAATCGCCACAACATTTACAACTGTAAAATCAGTTACACTACACCTTAAAATACTCAAAAAACTCTACCTCTATTTTCATTAGAACTCTTGAAGAGATAGCTAAGAGAGCAGAAAAGTCCTGTTTCTGTTGGAGAAACTCCTTAGAAGACATCACAGGAGATCAGAATGTCTTGAGGAAAAATACAGTTGTTTAAAAAAATTGTAGAACTGAATCCTCGAAACAAATCTGGAGTTGAGAAAGACGTAATGAGAGACGGTGAGAACGAAAGCAGTGTTCTAAAAAAGCACTCAAAGCTCAATATTTCTCAAGAGGAGCATTGGGTCAAAACAGTAAATTTGCTTTTGCCCAGATTTCACATCCATTAAGAAAACCAAAATTATAATATTTTCTTCCTGCAATCGAAATTTACATATATCACGAGGATCAGAACACATCCTGTTATCTACGCATCGGAAATCGGAAGGCTTTCGGATTTGCTGATTCGGAAGACTATTGGCTTTCATTATAAACGTCGTTGAATGCTAAGTGAGATGATTCTCCCTAGAGACCAGAGAGGGCACTTATAGGGCGTTCGCACTTCTTCACGCTTGTAGTCGCTGGTTTCTTCAAGTTGGAAAAAATTAGCTGGTCATTAAGGAATAGGAAGCTTGTTAGACACTTTGTAGCACGACTGAAAAACAATGGAGCTTTCGAAGTTGGTCAATTTTTGGAGGATGCTCCATGCGTTCTTCTTCTTCAATAATCTAAAAGTGGTTCAATGTCAATTTAAGACTTGCAGCAGCCCACTGATGCATCAAGTTGCTGTATAATTGTGTGATACCACTTCACAGCGGTAGGCCACCGCGAGTCATTTCAAAGGCCAGATATGCATGCATTCAATCACCTCAAACGAAGTCAAAAATTGAAGTCGAATGCATGGCGCATCCCTCAGGGATTGATCAACGCCGAGAGCTTTATCCTTTATCCTTTACCACTTCACGCTTGTGAGTCCGAGACGCATGATGAATAGAACTGGCAACCGAATCCGTGTATATGGCATAGCACCTTTAGTCACTGCTCCCCACACACACACTATTCTAACATTAGGATGGAATAATTGAGAACAGAACTATAATTTTCTAAGAATCTTCAAATATGATCAAGAAGCTTAAAATCCAAGAGCAAAAGAAAGATAAGGAATAATCACTTGGTGCTGCTCACTTTGGGAAGAAGGTGTAGAACATTTGACTTTATTTGCATCACTTCAAAGGTAATATCAATCTCTGTATCGCAACCTTGCATACCCCATAAGGAGAATGGGTTTTCGTTGGTAAGATAGATTGAAACTAGGGAGAAATAAACAAGATTTGATAATTTAAGAAGGTGACAAGACCTGAGAACCAATATTCCCCATCTGTTGCGCATTTTGCCGGAATTTGAGAGAGGATTCTCTCAAACATTGCCTTTTAATCGACTTTTTTTCACAACCCCCGCTATGTGCATCAGTATAGTTTGAGAAATGCTTTAAGTCTTTTCGAGGTTTCTATATCAGTGACTCAATATATCGTGCATATCACGCCACAGCACAGACTCCCTCAACACATGAGAGCAACACGCCCACTGATCACCGCTACTGATAGTAATAACTGATGTCTATGTGCTTATTAGCAGCCGCAAACAATCAACTCATAGAAAGTGGTGAAACCACAATTTCACATGATTTAGATCAAACATGTTTCCCCGTCATCACTATCAGTAGGGGTGGCTAATGGGGCATGTGCCTCTGACGAGACGCGCATATTCCACGCCACAGCATAGAGAATTGCTCCGACGATATAGTGCTAGTAATGCGCGATCGCTTCGACAAGGTTTCGAAAAGGAAAAAAAACGAGAGTCGTTGACAAAGTTCCAGACTCTAAATTCTTTAAGAAAACCTTTCGAGTTAAGTGAACGGAACAGAAGTGCGACAAGTACAAGAAAATCAACGATCACTCAGGAAGCGGAAAATCGCAAAAAGAAAAGTTTTCTCGTGAAACAAGTGGCAATGATCTTAGTTCCAAAGATTTGCATAAGAATGCAATAATGGTCAAAAGAGAGCGAATTCCTTAACTTTCTCTGATAAAAGCTAATACTCTTTTGAAATGCTGTATCAGCTCACTGAAGGTAGCAATTCTTTAAAACAAGAAGCTAAACAATGGTGTTCTTTTGATGTCTGATTTTGACAATTATTCTTTGGAAATTCTTTCAGTACTCGTTTTTCAGTACCTTGTCTGCTAAAAATAGTGTTAGGAGATATATGAGAAAACATCGAGAAATAATCACCGATTTTCAAAGGAAAGCAAGAAATACAATTGAGTAAGATGGGAACAGCCTTCCCGCCAAAAAAATTGTGTGAGAAAACGTCGTGGAAGGATGTCGAAGAATAAGCAGCGATTCGCAAGGAAACGCAAAGGAAACGCTGCAAGAATAAGAAATAGCGAAAATAGGAATATATTACATGAAATCATAGGTCCCTAGTAATTTTTGGTTCGGACATCTTTTTTCATACTCATGCCAGTCCTTAGCTTTTTTATGATTTGTTCCGCAGAATTTTATAACAAGTGCGACAGTCGTGAATGAATACAGCGGAAAAAAATGGCATGGAATGAAAACGGATGAAGTGCAGATGAAGTTCATAAAAAAGTAATGAGAGAAAGAAATTCTGGAGACTAATTATAAATATCCTTAAAAAGCAATATATACGAACACGTTCTCGGCATCTATTTAGATACCTTTCTTAGAAGCTTTTTTATTGGTTTCGTCATTAAGGTGTGAACTACCGTATTCTATGTGTTCGTTGAACATCATTATCGTGAGAAAACTGAGATCCAGTCGTGTGGAGAAGAAAAAAAGGAGACCCTCAGATATGAGTGAGAGCATTATACAAAGCGATTACTGACCTGCTGGAACAGAACTCGTAGACGGTTCGACATGAGCATTCTTTTTTTACACATTGCTTTTTGCTCTTTGCACACTGACATCCCTGCGGCGGTTTTGTTGCCTTCACTACTTTCTTCGTCTGCTCCTGTAACCGTCAGGGTTATTGACGAAATACGACATCACATTCATCCAACACAATTAAGAACAACGGTGTAATAACTATAGACGGCTACTGTAGATAAAAAAAATAGCTGGAAGGTCACAACGGAACTTTTGGTAATTACATTGATAAGCACCGTTGGTGAAAAAAAAAACATCATTTCGCATCGAAAGCTCTCTCTCTGCCAGTCTTAGAAACTTTCAACACATATAAGATGTGGAAAAAACTTAGCTGAAATGAAGTTACGCTTTCTTCTAAGCATTCGAATCCAAAAGCAATAAATATTGAATTTTTCAGTTTTTGTTAAGATAGCTGTTTAAATTGCTATCAAATCATTTTGCACAGAAAAAATTAATTCTCTCCATACGAGTAGTCTAACACAGCATATGTTCAGGCTCCGCTGGAGACGAAGTCGTCGAAAAGTGAGCCATCGAGCTGTTACTATTATTACTAACGTCGCGTAGGTCAAACAAGATCTATTCAAATTTTGAACTTTTCTTCAACGTTTCGAGTCAAATTCATTCTAGTAGTGCTTCATCCGAAAGGAATCGACCCCAACGACAACAAAGACGGAGACCACAACGATGGCAAACGATTGCCGATAATCGACTCAAATCACTGGGTTGGGAAAACACGAAGACGACGTAACGTTAGCCGATTTAATGAAGGCTTGACCAACAAAAATATATCAAAGATGGTAGTTTCTACGAGACAAAAGTTCAAAATAAATTTTTGATGCAAGAATTCACGGCTGAATGTTTGAATCGATAGTACTTTCATAGACACTTACAACACAGTTAACTTTATGAATGTTCAAATAATAATCCGTTCATCCTTTTCCATTGTTCCCCGTCAATTTTTATACTTTAACGTGCTTTCGCTGCACTGCACTATTTTTGAAATATTCAAAATTAGACAAAGAGCTTTTGTATAAGTGCAACACAACAGAAAATTGATGAAGAAATTATGTTAACAATAGCATTTTTCTTCTGTATAATCGTAAACTACTAATCGATTATTAGAATATTAGCATTTTACTGCCGCTCAGTTACAAAAAGGAAAGGATTGGATCAATCAAAGACTGTTCAGCCAAATAGAAGGTCAAAGCTCTCGGCGCTGATCAAGTCCTCAAGGATGCGCCATAAATTCGATTTCATCAAATCAGAGAAAATTCAATTCAAATGTGGCTTTTACAATAACACGTGGCGTCCTAACGATGAATTAGGTCAATGGTGCTATTATTCCAAGAAGTCTGCCGACATTGCGCCAACTTCGAAAGAATTTAATGCCTGGTGGACCATGAACGATGGATCGAACCGTTAACCACGTGTACGTCGCGAGGCATCACTAACCATTGCACCACAAGTGCCCCGTTTAGTCGGCTATGGACGGTTGAGTATCCACACTGTTCAGAATGTGTTAGAGCTTTCATTCAAAAACTTTAGACATACAACCAGTCATCAGTGTTTACTGTGCGGATCATAGCACTTCCTTATCATTCATTTCCCTCATTCATCTTCCAGATCTTTAAATATCAGGTCTCCAACTAAGTTTCCAAACCTGATCCATATACTCAAAGACTAAGTTTTCCAAGTTATCAAGAGTATCAAATAACATTGACTGATGTATTTTCCGTCTGCTTGGATGCAATTTTGTATGCGCTCCGGCTCAGGAAATCATCGGCCAAATCACCGATCAACGAAGTCGGATCTTCTTCAATCGCTTAATAGAATTGCTTCTCGATCGATTTCACGCGGTCTTCCGGATCTTGGTTGATTGCTCAAATCAGTATCTCCATTGCGAAACTCTGCAAACCATTCATAGTCCGTAGTTCTACACACAATCTGGCTGCCTTTTGCACGACTGATGTTGTCAAATGCAGTGTAAAAATTGTGCTCCAATTGAAACTCGTAAAGCAGTAATTACGAATGCCTTCCCGTAACGGCTCCATTGTTGGACAAGTATGTGCCAAATGATATACCAAACGATGCGCAGGGAAATTCTGCACAAAATAGGCAGTAGAAAATTTTGTTTCATGGGGAAATTTTTATTTTCTGAATCAAGTTCGAAAACTTAGTTGGAGAGCTCCTAACTCACGTTCTGCTTCGCTTGTTGCTCAAGGATTTCATCTGCTTATGAACGTCGTAAAATGGCGCTTGAAACTGTTCTCTTCTTGTAATCTTAGAGGTAGCAGAGCTGAGACGTTTGTGATCATTACAGAGAAATATTGAGGGAGGGGACCAAAGTGGTGCTTCTCTTGTCGCATTGCTTCCTAACATCACTGACTACTGCCCTACCTTGCTCTTTCAACCAAGAATGCATAAGATAAAGTTGACTGGTTTATATCAATACATCATGCAGCTTAAGCCTTTAGTCATGACTAGGCATGCTTTGTATTATACAGATACCCCCCATACAGTAGAATTAAACTGCAAGAAATTGTGGTTTTTACTATTTTTTACAGTCGAAGGCGCTTATTATTAAGCATGCAGACATTGTCAGAACATGTTTCGGTGAATAGCGAGGTATAAAAGGCAGTCGATTGAAAAGAAATAAATTTATTAGTCAAGTCACGTCAGTTTTCCGCCTCAAAACCGACATCGCTTGCCAGCTTCTCCATCGTGCTTCATTAGTTTTCGCGCCAATGAAATCATGAATAAAATATTATGATGGTAATGAAACAAAAATCAACACATATTGGTAGACCGCTTTTGAAATTTACCCTGTTTTTGCAGATTTGCTTGCAAGCGCACAATTTGCTGCATCCTTCCTTAATTCGTAAGCAATCGCAGCGTTCGGCTTTTGAACAAGCATTCTTTGCTGGTTTCGCTGGATCCACTTCACATGAGCACTTGCAGATCGCCTGATTGAGACAGTCGCCTCGGTATCTGAAAACACTCAACGAGTTGGAACTGGTCATAATTATATTTATGGAGGGTGCATTTATTCCGCAATCGTCACACACTAAAACTGCTTTATAAGAAGTTGTGGGATGGTAAAAAGAATGATTAATGAAGAAAATGACTTTGCGGAAAAGTTCGTGCTGGCATGTCAAGCACGTACTCCTGGATAATGTTCTTATAGGTGAATCTTAATGGATTTAGATAGTCATCGCAGCAAGAAAAAAACTGTGTGGCTTATATACGAAAGCCACTGAATTACTCACCTCAGTTATACCAAATATTGAATAAATGGCGAACTTTACAAAAGGTGGTGAAACATCGAAGTTAATCAAGCACAAACTCGAATTTTAGGTTTTTCATGAGAGCGGTATTGTATTGCTACTGGGTGTGTTTTAAGTTGCGCAATATCGTGCTACGATTGCTTCTCACTAGGTCAAGCAAATCTCCATCTCTCATTGGCAGAAAATTAGTAACAGCACAATGCTGCTTTCTCCTAATGTCTTTGCTCGCCACTATGAACAGGAAACCTTAACCACTATCGAGCATCCACTCAAAGCAGGTTCATTTCAGCTGGAGGCTTACCCAAATTAGGAGTAAGACCTCGAAATTTCCATACAAAACTGACCAAGAGTAAATACTTTCTTTTTTTACCACGACAGAACCCGGTTATCCAAAGTGCGGATCGCCCTAGAAAAATTGAAAAAACGATGTTGTACCATAAGTTATCATTCTCTTGTCTTTCAAATAAATATGGCTCACTGAGTGGCTGCCCTACATTGACAAGAGTGAAAGTTTTTTCCTTGAAGCCGACTCAAGTTACTCTATAATTAACTGGATGACGAGTAGATACGTATATGGTTAAAGACAGAAAACCGGTCTCAATTCATTGCTTTCATCAACATTCCACACTACTCGCTCTTCCCACGCATTCAGTGTGATTATAAGTCTATTTTTTTCATAAAGAAACATTTGCTTACTATATGTATATTTTTGAATCTGGAATGGAAAATAACGGCGATGACAATAATTTACAAAGTTTCCATCAACGAATTTTTTAGAAATCTAGCTTAAATACTTTGCTCAATGAAGAGGATTTTCAGAACTTCTGAAAGACCAGATTTCCAAGAGTAGTTGATTACTAGATAGCTTGGATTCTGTCATACACAAGTGTTATTTCCGCTCTATTACGAGATAAATAGCGTTTTCATCTTATACTCTAGCTTTCATCGAGCATGTTCCCTTTTTCATACGACTTTCATATATATCTACGAACCATTTGAGAGCAAAATGTTGTGAATAGAGGCTTTTCAATTTTTCTTTCACTTGCTCGCCATCACAGTGATTGTCACTCGCGGTTGGCACTCAAACTGGTCATTAGTGGCCACTTTGAACCATCTGTTAGATGTTGATGAAGAACGCACTCACATCAGATGTCGTTCAAAAGGAACGCTAAGCGACCAGCCTACTTTAACCCTCATGAGACTATATGATCTTTATAGAAGTCGTACTATGCGAAATAAATAGATGCTCAAGTTCAAATCAACATTTTCAGCTCGGAGCTAATTTTGCTAGTTTCAATAAAAACATTATAATTTATTGATTATTGCTTGTAGAATGAAAGTTTACATGTTTTATTTAACATGATGAAAATTTTGTGGGTATCATGACAGATATTTCATTCACTTTTCCTTAGAGTTAAAATTTTGTGAAAGAAATCATACGAACAGGCGGGAATTTTTCCAGAATGATGCGCTGTGGAATGTTCTCAAATGAATCGGTCATGTTTGCAGCCTGCCACTTCTACTTTGGAAACTCTAAACTCCAATCTTTTGATAATTCTTAATTTTTTTCATCAAGCCAAACACGAAGTGTTACATTAATCTTTATTCGACAGCAGACATTTCAGCACTTCGTCCTCTTCAGAGCCTGAAAAGGTCAAGTTGTCTGCTCTATGAAGCATCGGAGAAACTTCAAACATTGTCGGGCTAGGCAAATCTCTGTCTCAGAATTAATGCTTCTTTTGTTAGTCGGAAGAATCTTGCTGGTGTTTCTTCCAACACTTCCCAAGACCGACTATTAACCTCGGCATGCTTCATTGATTCATAATCTTGATAATTTAACCTGATAATCTTTTGATTTTGATTTTTTGGAAATTTTCACTCTAAACATATCCAAGCTTGCAAGGAAGTTATATAAAGAATACATATCCAATTACTGCGATACGGTAATGCCCGTTTTAAACAGCTTATCATGTCTCGACTTCTGAAATGCTCTAATAATGGAGAAATGTTGTCACCTGTCAGAAAAGCAACTACTTCGCGAGACAGTTGTGTCCCTAGCACAGAGCTTAGCGAACATAATGAGGCTATCTTCTTGCGAAGAACCAAGGATATATGACCTTACAAATAAATGACTTCGAACAGCATGATGAGCTTCGCGTCCCTCGAGTGTCCGAAGCTCATTGGATGGCATAGAAGCACATGGAGATAAATGAAGAGTTTAGTGGTGCTTGTTTGAGATAATCGATGACTCAAAGCATTTCAACGATATTAAGGATACGAATTTTCTTCGGATTATCGTTATGAAACTTAATCATCCATATGTTTGACCACTTCTGAAACATTGATTTTGAATCATTCAATGACGTGTTTAATACAACGACGTCTTATTTCTATAATAACACCAAAACGGCATTCAGTTGCTTCCCAAGAAATATTCGACCAAGTCTATCGAAAGATAACTCTCATTTTGCCCTTCTCCGTCAATGTTCAATGCGGAATAACCTTTTGCTCTCATCCTCTCGGTTACTGTTAGATGAGGTACAGAGCAGATTTATTCAGTTCATATACTTATGAAGCATTAATCCTGAATGATTCAACAACAATCAACGAATGCTGTTACTTATTTTCACTATAGCACTTATGTGATATTCAATTGCTTCCGGAAATATATTTAATTGACTTCCTTGGTGAATAATTTCTATTTTGGCTTCCCCAACAGTGACAACCTACTTTCGTATTGTTTTGGTTACAGATATTTAGGCACAAGGCAAAATTCATGCCCCTTTTGGAAAACACTACGCCTTTTTCTGTTTTCGAGCTGTAAATTTTTATTTTTCTCCTACACGACCCCCCATCACGCTTCTGCTATATGGGTCCCAGGACTTTTTGCATTCGATTCTTTTCCTCACATTCAAACGTATCAAGTGTTGTTTCAGCAGCTGCTTGAGGATTTTACCCTCTTGATGAAGATCATAAAATGTTGGTCGAGACGATCCTCCTTGCTAATTTCGAGATGAGCAGAGCTAAAGTTCCTATGCGTTCAGTTGACTTATTGCAACGAGTGATAAAGAGGGAATCAAACCTTCGGTTTGCTTAGTACAGTAGTTTGTTGGCACAGTATCACTATTCACTGCGCTTCCTAGTCGCAAACCATAATTAATTTACGATAACAGACAAAAGACAGGAGAGTTAGAGTTTGTGAAATCCCAAATCCAATGTGAAGAAATGAAGCTCTTGTCAATTAGAATGTTACACTTGATGTTTGATAGACATTAATGAGCATCAACAGCTCATTGATGAGCAGCGAAGCGAATATGACTTAAAGAGTCTTTTGAGTCTCTGAAGATGAAAGGAATTAGAAATGACTCGCTGTCATCGATGACCATTATTTGAAGATAATAAGTGATCATGAACAACCTATGCAGAACGGTTTAAGATCAACCACTTATTAATGAGCACCGGAGCGAATAAAACTCAAAAAAATCGAGTTCTCTAAAGACGGAAAAAGCTAGAGATAATTCGCTGTTATCGACGACGATCATCTGAAGACACTAGGCGGATCAGAACCACCCATGCAGAACGGTCTGAGAACGTGACGAGAACAAATTTAAGTACAGCAATAGCTCTAAAGAATTATAATATGAGAGAAGACAAAAGAAGATTCCTGATCAGTGGGCACCGCATAAACTGAACGAGAAGGTAAGAGACTGTCGTAGCGAAGTCAAAATCAACAAAAGTTGACAACAGAAGTCATCGTGGTCACGACACAAACAATCCATTTTTCGATCTTTGCTAGATGTGAGGGTAAATGCGTTTTCAAAGTTCAATGCATTTAATTTCTTACTTCGTTTGAGGTGATTGAATGCATATTTGGCCTTCACCGTGTCGAATTAGTGCTGCTCATCCTCCCAGACAAGTCTACGACCAGTCCGATGTCAATTTATCAACTCCGGAGTGATGAATGGCTTAGTGAGCCATGAGCGCGAGATCGAACCATTGACCTTGTATGCGACGCAGAGAACCGCTAACCACTGCGGCACATGAGCTCTTGTCATGGCATATAGAGGGATCTAATTTGTCAAAAGGGAGCACTTCTACTATACGACAATTTCCGACGACGTAACGCAATAATGAAACTACAAAAAGTTGAGAGTAATAAGAAATTAATGAGGAATCTGCATGATCTAACACAATCACTAGATAACAAGTGACTAACAGCATTGGTCAAAAACCTGGTAACTTCTTCTTCAAACGTAATGTTCTTTGAAAAACTGTTCAAACGTGATGCAAAGGGTTCTTTGAAAAATTTTCTAGCTCAGAAGAGCTAGTCATGTTTGTTAAATATTGCCAGATATGTGCAGATAAAAACAGTTTTATTTCTACCAATAAAGTATGCAATAAACTGAGAGAATAAAGTAGAAGGAGAAGACTGAACACTGAATATTCTTCCAACTACTGAAACATTTTATAAGCCTATTATGGCAGTTCTACGCATGAAAAAGGGAAAATGTCGAAGGTTATCAAAAAAATAAACTGCTGCCTTTTGGCACATTAAAACTTCATATGAAGTCCTCATGTTGATTGCCGTTTTGTCACCAATAGGCTTCCGATGTAGTGCGACATGTATAAATTGTCCATGACGAAAGGAAAATGAGTTTAAAAGTAGAAGGGCGCTCAATACGATAATATTTGAATTTACTTTGTCATGCTGATTGTTTCTCAGAGACTGCTCTCACGCCAAAGCAACTTAGACGTTGGCACCTGTTTTTTTATTCCCAATTCGATGGAGTTATGGTTGGTTATGCTCATGTTCAATTCTGGAAAACTTGGCCATTTTGAAAATACCTCTAATCAACAGGAGGTAGTTAAATTCAACGGCAATAAGTATAAACGCTTAAAAGCAATTTGAATGCCACGAACCTAGTGAATAACGTACGAATGTATCACACTACCAAGAACTCTTCACTTGAACCTACAAGAGCTTCACTAACAAAGCTCCACTCACATTGACAGCCATGATACTCGATGAGTGATTGGTCCAGAGTGCTAGCTGGGAATTGGCATGGCTCGGAAAGGACCCTTGGGGCCGACTGCCGATGCGAGTATGTTTTAGCAAGTTGGCTACTGACTAATCCACGAAATAGCTGAATGGCTCGAAAATATCTATGCACTTTTATACTATAGGGTTTGCGAAGGCAAGTTAAGGTCCCTTCGAAGTCTCTATAAAAATTTCAAACTCCGAAATCTGCCTCTGAGTCTTTTGTTTCGCGTTTCTTCTCCTGAATGATGATAACGAATGGATAATAGTGATAATGTTCCTGGCCATTCAACTACATTATAAAAGTGGCTTCACTCGTTAACACAGTCGTAACGAAGCTGGTTTTTCAAGATCTCAAGACGACTTCTCAATCACCAGAATGTAAATTTCAGAGCCTTGTATAGTTATGAAAGGTACAAATACACAGCGTCGCTTGAAATTTGAATAAACTTGTGACCGGGATTTTCAAACAATTGGAAATGAAGCATGAATCTATAAAAATTCCAGCACAATAGCAGCAGCTGCGAATATAAACGATAGATACGTCCCTGACAAGTCGGAAATGTTTAGCTGGTTGATTTTGTAACAACTCGAAAGACTATCTTTCTTGAGACCTCGTCATGTTAATAATATAAAACTTCGAAAACGCAGAAGAAAAGCGATGATTTAAATGTTGTAGACTCCAAAAGACAATCATTTCATCATGGCAAAACAGGAGAACCTTCAACCAACGCGCGAAGATTTGCAAGTTTTGAGAATTTTCGTTGAAAATAATTCGATTTGTGAACTGAGAGATGCTTATTCAAAAAAACTGCCATTATTTTCTCATCATTGGGCTTCTATAGAGGTGACAGCGCCCTCCACGCCGTTGAAAACAAAAACAGCTCTGACGAAAGTGAAGACGCCGAAATGTCAGCAATCAAGCATCAAAATATGTGCTAACCTCGTGTCAGCCCAAAACGAAGGGTTTGTAAGACAATATATGAATGCCAATAATAATAGTAATTACAGTGAAATCCATAGGAGTACCAACAAGCAGTGATAAGTGCTGAATTCCTAAGTAAATCCTATAAACTTCGATCGTGCAAAGTGTCAATTAAAACTCGGTGACAGTTAGAAAAAGTGGCCAAGTATTGTGCCCATTTGTAGACTGTTCAAACAGGAAAACCGAATGTAAGACACAAAAGACGACGTGATAAGGTGTTTGGCATTTATGAGTCCTTGAAGGAAGCGCCATGCTTGGATTACATTCTACAATGACCTGTGGCAGCATGCCTATGCATCAAAACAGTGTCTTGATCGTTCTAGACGCCTGCTACCGAGTTCTGGACCACAAAGGGTTGGTTGGAGGGCTTGGTTCGACCCGAAGTGTTATCGAACCATCGATTCTATGTGCATTGTAAAACACCTCTAATCACTGATAAATATGCTTCACTTATACAGGACCACGAAAAAATCCACACATAACATAACAAACCTATCTTAAGGGGAAAGACGAGAGGAATAGTAAACAATACTGTTTCCTAGAAGTCTGTAAAGGTGAAAAGGTAGAAATAGCAGTGGGAAAAAAATTTTGAAGCTAGAATTTTAGATTATATGTGAAAAGGGCCACATAGCTTTTGAAAGCTAAACATCAAATTTCATTTCTAATTATATCACTTTTATAACAAAATGGTCTCATCTATTGAAAAACAAGAAACTTTAGGAAACAAAAAATAAGCTAACTGTTCTTTTTCAAAACAGCGATTCTCATTCTTCCTCGTCTAATCGAGAAGCTTTTCTATTTAACCGTAACACTCTCAGCCCTTCATTCCTGCTGTTCATAGAAAAGGATAACCTGCACATAATCATTGGGTGTGCTTTGAAAGCCATGGGCACACACTCGGATTTGCTCCAGAATTAAAGGTAGAAGTCACTCTGTTAGAACATTGGAACGAAGTCCACACCATGAAACACTTACAAGGACCAGAATAAGAACTTGGTATAGGAGCTTTCCAAAATTATTCGCAAAAGTGGCGATGTTTTTGTTGACTTATGTCATTCTTTTTTCCGAGAAAAGTAAACTATTCAAACGAACAAGGACTCATAATGGAGCATGGGATAAAAACACTTAAGAGCGACACCTCAGCTGATCGATGACGACAACAAGAATTTTTTGAGGGAATTCCTCTATAAGGTTGAGCTGACATAAGGTTGGTATAAAACCTTCATTCGGCTATCGTTCGGGCGTCGCTCGCCTTGATTAAACCTACATTTAAGATCGTCTTTCAGAACATTTCCCATCTCACTAATTGACGGCAGGAGTCATTCACTTCGATAAAGAGTAGGCGTCTTATCAAGGTAGACGGATCATCACCTAATCAGCTTAGGGATGTTTTTATTGGATGCTTGCCATTGAGCTGAACCATCGAAGCGATGTTAGTGATGAAAGCTGTGCATTAACGAGATTGAATGAGAATCGATATGAGAAGTGGAAATGCAACACATAAAGTATTCACATATACGAGCGCCAAACATCGATTCGCCCAGCAACAGGTGGGAGCTGGTGACGACAAAGTCTATGGGAATAAGAGGGTTGTCATTACGAACGATCAGAGGTAGTTAGCAGCATACCTGCCTAAGGGCTTATGGAAATAGATAAGACCCATACGTCATCCAACAAAAGTAGCCTAATAGAAGAGAAGGAATATATAGGAAAAAATAATGAAACAAACAAATTTGTTTAGTAATCTGGTTAGCCAAATCATACAGCACGAAGAGGGAGAGCGGAGACAACCTCAAATCCGACAGATTACTCGAAAAATTGGGATTCAAGCCCTTAAGGCGTTTAGAATCGAATAAGCTCAATAATAAAAGCGTTTTCCTTTGTCGCAATCTCTTCAAAGTGTATATTTCATGATCCGTAGAAAGAGAGATGTACTATCACCAAGAATATCACTAGCAAATACATTTCACATAATTCTAATACAAACAAAAAAATAAATTGTCCTTTCTAAAGTACTTATGTCCTCAATGCCTTCGCGAGATCAAAATCAACTAATTATACAAAGATTGTGTGGAGAAAATGGAGAAGACACAGTGGCGACAATCTGGGCTAGGCGACCATTGAGAGGTGATTACAGGTTACGGTAATGCAGGTGAGTCATTGTTTAACCCTTGTTCACATGTCATATTAAAAGTGAGTGTTATAGATAAAATTTATGCACAACTAAAGTCTCTAAATAGAATTTCTCTGGACTTTGTTGTTCTATCCACAAAATTAACAGTGTTAGCTCTGGAAGCCTTATTCATAAGCATTAGCGAGAGCAAGGGACAAAAAAACAAGAAGAAAAAGTGTTGCGCTCCCTTATATTTGTCAAAATTCTCCTTAATCCGATTTCTCAAGAAAAATGGCTACTCAATTCGCTCATATTTCGTTCGCTAGTTCTTCTAGAGCTAGAATGACTTGACTTTCTGGAGACCGCGTATATTGTTTGAACACATCATTATTCAGAGGCCTTTCAGTCGCACAAAGCTAATTCGCCAGGCTTTTAGTAGATATTATATATGGTTCAAGCCGTATGCCAAAGTCAAAACAATATAAAGCCATTTGTAGAATGACCGACCTGGTACTTTCGCAGTGCTCGTCGCACGTCTTTCGTGCTGCCATGCAGGGACAGTTGTCGGCACTGCAACGGCTCTGCGTAGGTGCACATTCGCAGCAGAAATTATTCACTCGGCTCACTTCACTGGTCATTTTGAAGGGCTATTTAGCGAACGTCTTAGCAGAACAAGCGTTCACTAGCCGAGTAAAAAAAACCAGAAAAGGGTGAGAAAGTAGAAATCAATAGTGGCACTTGGCAAAGTGCCCCGGACAAGAATCACGGCCACTTGGCGCTTAGTCACGTCCGTCCCGTCACTGCGAAGCCGTCGTTTCAACTGCGAATGATTACGAGAGGCGATCGGGTGGGCGCAAAGGGATAAGCTTAGATGTAAGTTACGAGTTGCGACGAAACGACAAGCGACTAGAGGCTTCGATTAGCTGCAAATGGGCGTGGTTGGGAGAGGACAGCCAGATGACCAGCGGTCAATTCAACCACCGACACGCCTCCCATTCATCTAATTGGCACGTCGCCGGGAACACCCATCGTCATCGTACGGGTCTCCCCGATGTCTTATTGAATTGATTTGTGGGATTTTCGTCGAGGCAACAAGACCAGTTCTTTCTCCAGCCATTGGCTCGTCCGCAAAATATGTGGACTTTTCAGCTTCTGAGGAACTCCTCGGGATATCGCTCCGTTGGTTTAGCGCTTAAAGAATATCAAGATGGCGAGAGTTTACGAAATAACTAATCTATCAGGTCAAAAGTACTTCTCAGAATATTCAAACAGGATTGAAAGGTAAGCAAATTGTAGACCTCTTACGGGAATTGAACTCGCCTTCCACTTATACCGCAGGTGCGTGCTACCACTGAACCACCAAGGCTACCGCTTCGTTACCACTCTTTCTCTTAAATATCCTGTCGTAGCTGGCAGCAACCAACCTTAAACAGGCTTGATCTGATATACATGTCGCATTATACTTATAATTTTTGCTTGCCACTCAATTCTTTTGGGTGTATATTTGACACATCGCAACCTGTGGAAAAGCAGTAAAAACAATGAACTCTTAAGACTTAGATCTATAGGCGCGTCTCTCATTCTGAACATTCTAAGTAGACGTCAAGTGAAATAAATGTTACTAATTTCACGTATCTAAGGACGCTGAATGATTTTAAAAAACTTCTGAACCCCAGGCGATAGCTGTGCCAGCTTGTCACCCATAAAAGAGCCGAAACTTCAATATATCACTCAGCATTTTTGAGTATATGATTATAACATCATAACACACTGCTATTAAAGCGGTGATACAAAAAACCAGTGCATGTCTTTTCTATTCAATTCCACACGAGTCGTTGTCGCAATTTACTTCATGGATCTCGACACTTCTTGCACTGGATTCGTTTCTTCGCATTCATCATTCTCCAGAGGTCTTCAAACATTCACTTGTTCCTTCGGCAGTTGTTCGAGGATTTGGCTTTTCTATGATTGTCGTAGAATGGCGGTCGACGTAATTCTCTCTGAAGTTTTGTAGGTGGACAGTTACACTGCTCCTAGACGTTGATAGCTGATTGATTGTAAGAGATTGTTATGGAAGGGATCGAACTAACACCTTGCATCACCTTGCTTCCTGATACATCGCATCACTAAACACTGTGGTACCCCGAGCAAAGCTCTTTGAATGTCGAGATTTTTATATGTTTGCTCAAGAACTCGAAAAATCTGGAACGCTAATGGAGTCAGAAATGTTCAAAAGAAAGCTAAAATAAGTGCCATGATGTTATAGTGGAGAAACACGTGATCACCTGTAAAGGGTAACCACGGTCTCAAAGTTCATTTGAGGTTCCAGAATTTGCCCTTATCTCAGAACAACTGTGGTTCTATCTCATATCGTGTCCTGATTATGAAAAAGAATTTCTACCTGGATATCCAGCCAGGTGCATATATAAAGCGTGACTGAGCTGCGAGATTCATGCGACTAACGAGCCTCTTTGGTTAGCGAGACTCATGCATACCCTGATGCTCTCCAGGTACGGAGGAACTTGATGAAACCACCTCAAATTACTCAAATATTAACTATGACAAAAGTTATGTGGTGACTGTTGGAGCTTAGGAATTAAGCACTCGTCGCTAAACGATCTTCGAGAGATGTCCCTTCCATTTGACTTCATCAAGTATTACAAGGATGACTGAATGCATATCCTACCTTTAAAATGGCTTATAGTAACGTGGTGATACACTACGCCAGTGTTTTTATTCCCTCAGACATGTCTAAATTCAATTTTCTATTCTGGGAGAATAAAAAAGTGCACTGCAAGAGCCTCTTAACTCTGCGCTGCGTATATCCGTGTGATCGTAACTGGATTTTCATTTCAGAAATTTTTTGAGTAGTATAGCACTTATGTACGTCCAGTCTAATTAGCAATTTGATTGTTATAGAGAGGTTGTAAAAAGAACAATTTTTGTTCTCTTGTTGTTTTACTTTGCACAAGTGACATAGCTCTCTGAGGAGTAGGGATGAAGTGGAAACCGAAATATGATATATTTATGATCAATCGAACTCTTTTTTTTTGTTTGACCACTTTGTAGCGGTGGCATGATATTTGAATATACCCACTGATGAGAGTGAGTGCAAAACTTTCGCGTCGCGCTATAGCGTAGAAGGAGTCGTGTGCAAATTGGGGCGTCAATAGTGTAAAGAATAGAGCCCGCGCTCCCGGGAATACTGAAGTGTGGGTTCTAATCCCGCCTGACGCGGACTTTACATCACTATGATTACGATATTCCTTCAGCTCTCAAAGTTTGAATATCATTTGCTGCAGCGTGGGAAAAGTTTGATCCTATCTTATAACTTTTTGCCATTTTGCCATCTCGCCCAGCTAAGAACTACCTCACGTTCTGAGGTAAGCGCCACAATTGCCTTCATAATCCAGTTTTTCTTCGAATTGTTGATAAAGCGTTGCAACACCAGAACATATAAAGTCAAAGCGGTTAGATTTCGGAGAGCTGCTGTAGAAAAAGGTGTCAGAATTATTCTACAGCAGTATTATGATGTTATGACTATATATCCAAAAAAGGGTGATACGTATTGAGAAGGAATTGTCAAACGGTGACGATGAACACCCTCATACATTAACCTTTTGCGCGAATGATAAAGAATCAAAAGATGAGCTCTCTCTCCTTCTCTCGCAGTTGTTTTCAACATCAATTCTACCTTCTTATCTGTAATAGATCTGGAGACTGTGCGATTATCCCTACTCTCAAGGGCTCATAATGTTTTTGAGGATATCTTTGGCAGAACAATGGACCTAACGAAGCCTATTTATCTCACCATAGGATAGCTCCCAAGATGTCAGTATTGGCTGCAATGACTACGGAGAGACTGCTAAGATCTCATCGCTATCATGGGCCGCCTAAATCAAATCGACTATAGCCTTCGCAAAAAAGCCTAAGCAAATTTGGGAAACTTCCAAAGATCCAAGCTTAGGGATAAGTTGGCGAAGCACGACGTCATCATTCTGCACAGAGATGGGATACACTTTTCACAGAAAAAGGTTACAATATACTCAAGCGTATTTATCCTGGAGTTGTATTAGTGAAGTCGATGAAGCTTGCCAATACATAAGCTTGGCTTTAAAAACCACGTCAGTCCATCGAAAGATTAAGTTTTGAAGGGTTCAGAAGATTTACACTGACGCATGGCTTGGCAATCTCGGCCATTGGCACAGTAAAATCATCTTATGACGAAGACCTAAAGATGTTTCTTGGCCATAAGGATGTTACAACGGTATAATCATATTTTTCACAAAGTCATCATGAAGGATTTAGTAAGAGACTCTTTTTGGAGGGATGTGCGCGACATGGCGAGTTTACAAGATTATTGAGGACGCAAAGAGGAATAAAAAACTCAAAGACCACACCTACATTTTCGATTCGGTTAATCTCTTTTGCTCTGATGTATCGATAGGAAATCTCAATGCTACTTGATCAACATGAATAATCATCCAGCGCTTTCGAATGTAGCAATGTTTGGTGCTGTCCGGGGCATCTTGCAAAGTGAAAGGTAGAAAGAAATGGAAAATTCAATTTAGTTGTTTGATTATAATAAATGCATTGCAGAATTTTCTATGAAGTAGAATTTTATACGAATATTTCGTAATCGCTTTTTAGTGACATTAGAATTCAAAGGTGATTTGAGTTCTATGGATTATCAAATCTATACTAGGAAGGTTAGTAGATCAGGTCAGAACCATTATGCTTATTGACTGACTATAGGAGCAGAAGCCCGTGTAACACTCTTGAACTCAATAGTGACAAATAAGGCCCGTCTGGCTTCCGTTCGATTTACTTTATGATTGAGTACAAAGTAAGTGGAACAGGTGAATTCGAAATGCCCTGATTAAAGAAATTACAGACCCTCGTCGTAGTCGGAGGGTGCTCTTAATTGGAAAGGTGAAACTTGAGACTACGAAAAAGGTCATTTTCATCGTTAGATTGTCCGTTTCTGCTCGATCACCGCATCTTTTTGAAAACGGGATGAAGCAAGTTCGATAAAAAAAAAACTCAGTGAATCAACGAGAGGTACTAGAAATTTTCAAGTGCTGCGTCACTCCGTGGCCATTCAAAGATAAGAATTGTTCTGCAGATATTGAACAATTAGGAGTTACGAAACTGCCCCATTCGCCATAATTGTGAAATTTCTCGCCTACTGACTAGCACTTATACATTGCGTCTTTAAAATTACTAATTAAGAATATTTTGAAAACCAAGTCAAGGTCGGTGGTATCTATAGATGTCCGAAATTTTATTTACAAATTTGTAAGGTAGATGTTTCCTCATTGCAAACTATGCAAAGATTTCGACGATTTCTGGTACGATCACGAAAGATTTTTCTAGCTTGAAATATACTACTTCGAAAAATCCAGATTGAAATACATAGACATGTATTTCCACTTGAAGTATGAGAAGCTTGTCTAGGTAGTGGATTCCGACTCAATGGAAGTTTGAGTGGTTATTCTCCAATGAAAACTTCGTTTAATGGGTAGAGATAACAAGCATGAGCTAGAATCACGCGATGGCATGGTGAAAATTGTTGAAGTAATTACGTATACTTTAATCAAATATATATGGATATAGGAATGATGTTGCCCAGTGGTTGGTGATGTGGTGCATCAGAAAGCAAAAGTAATAAGCAAGGCGCTAGTTCGTTCCCCTCCTCTTACAGCTTCATGCAGTCAGTCATCCGAACACTCAGAAACGTCTTGACTCGGCTTCTTCTAAGATTTCAAGGAAAGCCGTCTCGACAGCAATTTCGCGACATCCAAAAGGAAGAGAACTCTTTAAACAGCACCTTAAGCAGCGCTTGAAATATCAAAAGAACCTGGTGGAGGGTGAATGCGAGGAAATAAAACGAATGCAAGATTTGCAAGGATTTGCACAGTGGATTGTGATAACGGTTCGTGTAAACTTTGAGAAAATTCGGTAGAAGTTTGTTATCCGGGGACATATGAACAAACGACCTTTCGCTGGGCCAGACTATTCATCTAATCATAGGAGTATACTCAATTATGTTGAGTGGTATGCAAAAACGTTTGCGCCAGGTGGAATTCGTGTTGATTGTTGACAGATGATGCGCTGTAGCGTAGAAAGAATGATGTCAAAACGGGCGTCGGTAGTGCAGCGATTCAGTACGCGCTCGCCCAGAGTGAAATATGGGTTCGAATCCCAGCTGACGCGAACGCTTTTGCGAACCACCCTACAACATTGGCTATATTGTAACATCATACCACCGCAAGAGGCGGTGCCGCATGAAAATGAATTCTGATTGAAATTCGTAGGAGTGGCGAACAAAAACAAAAACCACTCAATCTCTTAGTCATATAAATAACATAATAACACTGGGAAAAAAATCAGTGAAAATACTATAATTTCGAAGTATTAGTAATCAGAATAGCTATCAGCTCAACTGGGTTTATAAAGTGAAATCACATACCCGACCAAACCTGTCAAAGGTTGGTGGCTGATAGCTAACATTGAGATGTTGAAGAATGAGTGGTCGGGCAAATGTGCTTCAATGGTGTAGTGGTAGAGCACGCGTCCCCAGATAGGATGAAACGTGGGTTCGATTCCCGCCTGAGGCCGTGTTTTTGTTCACCACTCAATCTCTTAGTCATATAAGTAACATAATAACAGTGGAAAAAAAGCAGTGATAATACTATAATTTCGGAGTATTCGTAGGAGTGTTAGTAAATATTCAAAAGCGTAAATTTCTGGATACTCGTTAAGCCACCATTTTTTCCAAAACATCTTTTTTGTAACGCTGTAGCAAAAAGAAAACATTTGTGTTTCCCACACGCATATTTCTAGTAGGCATGAACTTCTCCTTGTAAATATGAATAACCATTCGATAGAGGACTTTCGGTGATTCCAGCGCTGCGCTTAATTTCTGGAAAGACCGTTTCAATGCACTGAAATAGGAAAATAACACAAGTTTACAAACACAGGCATTTGTTTTTTGGGCCAATGTATGGGGGGACGGTGCAGGGGGGGGGGGGGGGGCTGTCGGGGTTACAATACGGCGATCTACCGGTTGCGATGACGCGTTACACATGTGGCATGTAAATGCACGCGACCGGAAGAACATAATTTTATTTGCTACAGCGTTATAAGATCCTTTCAAAATAGAAATACATAATGCAGTAGCGAGAGATTTCAAGCTTTTAAATGGATACTAGCACTCTTATGAAAAGTTGTTGCTCAACAAGAGGGGTTGCTCCTTCGTTTTGTCCCTGGATAACATACTTGAACCGGAAATTTCTGCATAATGTCTTATTTCAAATTTTGCATGCATATTGTATCTGATATAACAAATTAAGAACTTGAGAACGGAACTAGATTCACAACCATTCAAAGTTTCGAACGAATAATGGGAAAGTGGATCAGAATGGCTCATAAGATTCAAATTTACAACAAGTCTGTAGGGAATGTAGTGGCCCCGTGGGTGAAATATCAGCTGTTCGACAGCCATTATTTCTCGGTAACTGCTCGAAAGTTAGAGCGGTTGAGCGGTGTAGAACACTACACCACTTTGAAGAACAGCTTCATTAAAACTGCTGTGAATAAGACTTTTCGAGCTCTTTATTTCACTTCTGAAGCTGTTTGAAATTTACATTGAAAAAAGTTACAAACTAAATTCAAACCTCCGAAATTCCGAAAGCCAGCATGTCATAGCAATCACCGGCTTCCGCTTAGTATGATCCCGCCTGATCAATTGTTTTCGCACGATAAACACGAGATAAAAAAGTTATTTCTAACCAAAATGAAGCGAAAAACATCTCTTTCGCGGAATTATGAATTTTGCCTTGGTAATGTAAGGAGGTTTTCATTTTGCTTCCGTAACAAAAAGTTGCTGCTTTAAATCTCTACTCAAAGAACGAATGTGTGCATATCTACTAACATTGAGAGATATTCAAAACCTCAAACCTATCGTGGGAGTAAAGCTGAACTCAAGTTTGACCCTTTCTGTGAGAGCATGCCAGCACTACACTACTGGGGCTCCTGTTATGTTGTCACTGTCTTTGTGATACAACGTATGGATTTCGTTAGCGACCAACCATCAATGGGTTACCTGGTAAGCACCTGCCGACATTCAACCAAGTTAAGCTATAGCTAATAGACAAATGTAATCAACATAGATTCTTAATTGATCACGTATTAGTACGCATCCCAGGAAAGGGTAAAGCGCTGGTTTAACTCTTGCTCAATGCTCGTAGTTTGCGTATTGCTCAACAGTATTGGATATCTGGTTACAGCATTATACCATGGCTAAAAAGTGGTTGAATTAAGAGTTCCTTTCTAGCAATGATATGAAAGTCTCCTAAGACTGAGAAGCTTCTTATTTCTGACAGCGGATCCGGGGTTGTGTTAGAAGCGCCGTGCGACACTTAAATAGTCAATGGTTCGATCCCGCCCCTAAGCTCACCGAGCCCGTTGATTCTCTTCGGAGTCGAGCTACCAAACCTGTCTGGGAGGAGAGCATCACTGATATGGCACATCGATAGGCCATCGCGAATCTTTCTAAAAGGCAGATATGCATTCAGTCAGCTCAAAGAATGCTTGATCATGTCGAATGCGTGACGCATCCCTTAGAGAATGAACAATGCCGAAAGTCTTTTCAGCGTTTTTCTGAAAGAGGCTTGATCGGAAAATCTGGTTTTATTGTCGAGTTTACTAGTTTTCTTCATTAGTAGTGATATTCGCACATAAGGGCGTGATGTCTAATACAATATATAGAATGCTGAACGAAAGTGGAAATTGTGAATATCTCTGATTTGTCAGATATAGTTGTAACTCATAGTTTTATATGCTGATTTTTTCTATAAGCTTCGTGATTTATTCTCTTTTATTTCATCCTATAGATAACGCATGATAATTTTCGATCTGACAACGGAAAAATCAGTAGCCGTTGACGAGCGATAAAGAGCCTATTCAGGTCGTTTTCTGACATGAATGAAGTTTGAATTGATAGTCGAAATGAAATTCCAACACGTGCTCGTGATGTTTACATGTTGCCGAAACTCCAGCTCTTCTAACCATTCTCGCACTGTCATCACAGCATAGTTTTCTTATCACGGAACATACTGAGCATTTTTTTCTATACCTATTTCTATTAATAAATATTCTTCTAATTTAACTGCTGGGTGCAAAGCTAACTATAACCAGGAAAGTCCTGATATACGAACAAGACTTGAAAGTTGTAGCAGCTGCGAGCGGCGAGATATCTTTCAGGCGTTTGGTGTCGTGAAAAATTAAAAACAGGTCAACAATGGTCAAAGTACGGCTAGTAAAAAGGCAGAGCGGTCTCCATGATGTAGTATGAAACTTATCGACCTTCGGAAATGGCAATAGCGGCTTCAAAGTCAGTCTGAATTTCAAGTTTTGCTCATATCTCAGCGCTCTTTATTGGCAGTGTTTCTGTCGAAAAACCTGTTCTTTTTTTTCGATTATGACTTGCTCAAGGTTGGTACTTCTCCTTCCTCAGACTTTGTCGGATGACGTTTCGGCGGCAACGTTTTCGTCAGAGCGACGTACATATCATACCATATCTGATTACTCGGTTATTCATATGCATCAAGACTCCAATAGAAGAGAATGCAAGTCTATTCATTTTGAAATATCCACCTTATTTATACTTATATGAGAGAGGTCACTGGTCTTGTGTGACAGATATTGAAATATGAACCATACTTAGACTAGAAGATGACTCTGGGATAAGGTGTTATATCACTTGTTATGTTCAGGCATTCTTCCTTACTATTCATTTTTGAACTTTTGCGGTTTATCCAGAAGGCTTCGATGTTTTCGATTCTTACCCTAGGATTTTCGTTACCACATCAAAGTCCACATCGTTGTGTTTTCATAGTCTGTGACCCTTCAAGGTACACTTGTTTGACTGCTGGTTTTTCCGTCTAGGTGTTCTTCAGCGCGGATGATTCGGATGATTTTGATGAATCTGTCAAAAATTTTATTACCGAAAAAACCATCATTTTTGAGTCACTGCCCAATACATACAACGCTAGAGAACTATTTGAAATTTCAGAGGTTTCAAGTTTCACCCGTATCTCCATATACTTCCTAACACACTTACGAAATCTTCTTACGTGATAGGCGGTACGATTGAAACGTTTCATTTTGCATGAGTACTAAATGAGCATTAAAAATTGCGATCTTTGATGTTTCATCGAACATTAAGAAGAATATCTCTCTTGTTTCATCTTCATCAAGATTATGACTGTGACTGTGATGCTCCTCACGGTGCGCGTCGAGCCGAGCTCCACCCCCTACTCTCTCCAGCAGTCAACAACAACGCCCTATGGAACGCCACAGAAAGGCTATCCCCTGATTGCAAGGAGGCTCGATCAACCAATATTCTACGCCGATCAAGAAGAAGACGAAAAGCGAGTTGGTTGCTAGAAGTGCCGGAATCCGCATAGGGAGAAAAAAAAACTGTGATGACGGATCAAGTGCTAAAGAGTGTTAATGTAGCAAAGGCGCAGAGTAACTGATAAACCAAGTTCGAACTAAGACGGTCAATGCACCAAAATTGTAGCAAAGGTTTGTAGCCGATGCTTTGAATTATATGTGGAGGTTCATTGGTTTTATGGTTTGCTCCCTGGATTGTCTTGGTGTGACCCAATCGATGCCTGAATGCGGTTGGTTTGTCCTCAGAGACGCACTGACCTTTGTGCTATCACGCATTGGATTTCCGAGTTGCGGCGGCTTTTCCCTTTGAAGTGGCCAGTTGCATTTCCAGGTTCCGCGGGCTGTACTGTGATCGATTGGTCTTCTGCCAACTTGTGTCTTGTAGGTGACAAGAGCACAAAGTTCAAATCCTTTATATGGGTTTTACCAAACAATGGGCTGGAACCAAAGTTGGCGTGGGGGCCAAACAGCTTGGTAGCACGAAACAATATGATAGGTCCAAACAACCTATAATATACACATATCATCATACTAGATATAATAATATACATAATTACGACATTCGTTATGTGAGTATATGGTCGAATGAGATGTATCGTCGTGTGACGATACTATGAAGAAGTGAATTTTGTTATTGACGGAGCATGACTAGGCGGCGGAGCCCGTTTGAGGTTGCTACGTTCGCCCCGAAGTAGAAACACCGGCGGCGGAATCCAGTGGGTGAGTATATTGTGACAGCAGTGGGGTCACTACTGATTAGATATGGGCAGAATTCCTTATCCGCGGTGGTGAGCCGAGCATAACCTAAGCGAGTTTGCTCCGCCACGTAAGAGATATGTTCCGCTCACAATTCTATTGATTTCATCTGACAATTGTATGAACGTAACCTTATGATAGCAGTTACATACACGACAACGAGACTGTGTAAAGAGAGGAATATTGGATCAATAATAAATTGAGGTTAGGTGGTCCGGGTTATGTCAGGCGACCGTTCGAATGATGCTCGGCGATCGAACTGACTGTTGAGGTTGCCGTCAGCTGGGTGCCGCCCTCGCCACTTAGACCATTTTATGTCTGAGGTACTTGGATCTCTGCAACGCCACTTGCTCTCTAAGGTCATGGACCATCTTCATTGCCTAAATTATCATGTGAGATAGCAACTGTAGTTAAAGTGTATGATCAAGTAGCGAAAGCACCAGCGAAACATCTTCCTAGCGGCCTATACAAAATTCTCCCTGGAATATCGTAAAGTATTTATCCGAGCTTTTTCATGAGTCACAATAAACCATTACTAACCCATGAAAATACGTTATCCTGCCAGCAGATTATATTTAAGGCAGAATTTCTGCGATTGCTTCATTCATGACTGTAAGTGTTACATCAAAATATAGTTGGAATTGATGGAACGTAGTTGAACTATTCTATCGGAATTGCAAAAACCTAACTTGCAGGACCGAAACGCCGCGATACAAGTTTGAAAAATGTCTGAAAAGATGTCAAATGCTGAATTTGCCCTTTGGGTAAGCATGCAATAGAAGAAACCTAAAAAGGCATAGAATATAACAGCATTTTTCAGGTCATCGTTTTTGCGATACAAACCGTCACTTCGACAGGTAGCATGTGTTTGACACCGATGTTTATGGACACATAAAAAAGCGAGGAATTCTTTCCAGGAAAAGTGCGAATCAGTTCAACAGCGACGTTATCTATTATTTCAACTTTTTTCATGATGAGTGCCGCTTCTACTGCTTCTACTTCCGTCTCGGAGGCGTTTCCATCTACTGATTACACGTCTAAATCAGCAGTGGTTCCCTATATTGCTTATATGCCTGTTTCAAAAAATGCATCTCTTGTTGTGTCTACTGCTTCAACATCCACTCATTCCAATCTTCTTGCCTCTGCTTCGACAGCGTATCGGCAAACTATTTCTCATGCCTTAATACCATCTCTTTCCGTTATTTTGACATCTAGCTCGAAAAATGCTCTTTCTACTGGTCCTACATTCGTTTCAACAATACCTCCTACCAATCGCCTAAATTCTATCTCGAACGAGGATTTTTATTCTGATGCTACTTCAGCGTCATCAGCGACTCCTTATAATTTGTCTAGGACTGCTTCAAGAGAGGCTGCCTCTACAGCGCGCTCAACCGTTACGGCAGTGGTTTCCTCCACTGATCGCATGTCTCCTTCACCGGCATCTTCTTCCGTTTCTCTCAAAGCCATTATGATGAAGGATTTTTCTACTGCTTCGACGCTCGCCCGTTCCACTACAACTACATCTACTTCGACAGAGAATCGCTACAATACTGATCTTTCTACTTTTCTAGAAGCTTTTTTTGCAGCTTTTACATTAGTTTCGAAAAACAAAGCCTATAATAGTTTTCATTCTACTTCGACAAAAACTCCATACACTCTTTCTGATTCAACAGAAAATCTATCAAATCTTACTTCTGGTCTGCCAGCAACTTCCTTCATCAATAGTTCTTCTAGATCGATAGATGTTGCCTCAAGTGCTTTTTCCTCTAATGCAAGAACGACTCACATTAATGTTCCTTATTCGGCTAAATTGAAGAATTTCCCAGTCACTTTTAAACCAGATTTGGTAAGAGATGCTTCTGTTTTCCCGATTTCTGCCCCAGAAGGAACTCTTCCTATTGGTTCCACTTTGACAACGGCTCGTGATATTTTCACAACACCTCTTTTGAATGCCTCCACTTTGAGCTCCAAGGTGTCTTCTAGTGGCTCTACTCCTGCCTCGATGAATTTCTCGTCTACAATTCTTACTCCTGTTGCAGCAAAGGCTCAGACCATTTCTATGAAACCGATGTCAAAAAAGACCCCATTGTTTCCCAATAGTTCTGTTTCAACAGAAGTTACGTCTGCTGCTCCCACTTTTGCCCTCACAGCGGCGTACTATAGTGGTTCCTATTCTACATCTACACATGCTCCAACAACGACTACGAACTTTAGTGAAATAACGACTTCTGTTGCTTCTATTTCTGTCTCGCGAGAGCGTTATTCTAATGCTACTACTTCATTGAAATCGAATTTTTCACTGAAAAAAGTTCCTTCCACCGAGACAATTTCGCCCTCGCTAGACGCTACTCTCGTCGTTCTAACTTCTTCCTTGGAAGAATTTCGAACTTCTTCAACACCTGATGCAAAAGATTCTTCTATTTCCTCTATATTTGCTTCGTCAGCTACTTTTTCTTCCACTCCTCCTTTCAATTCGACTCCAATTACTTCATGTACTTGTCCTTCTGCCTCAGAGGATTCTCGCTCCATTAATCACACTTCTGCTCCATATATGAGTCCTTCTCCTTCCATCACGCCTTTGAATAAACCTCTTATTACGGCTTCCAACTCCACATCACAATCCACCCTTTCAACTCTTAGCTCTGGCTCTATGGTGGACCTTTCGTTCCCTTCAAATGCTAATCCTGCTACGGCTACCACAGCTACTCCATTTTCAACACATTGTTAGTTTTTTCTTACTTGATTTTGAGCAAAATTAGACTCTATATCGTATTCGCTCAATAGGAAAAACAATGTTTTCTAGCTGCAATTTCCAAACCTTCGTAATAACAAAGCCTCAAAAAGAATTCAATCAACTAAAATTTTCTGACATCTCACGGCGCGCTTGGTGCCCCGCCCCACACTACCCAACTCTCTTCGGTATTCAACAACAACGTCCTATGAAGCGCCACAGCCACGCTATCCTCGAGATTGCAAGAAGATTCGTTTAATCAGTATTCCATGCCGTTCAAGAAGAAGGCAAAAAACTAATTGAATGCTAGAAGTACTGCAATTAGCACAGTGAGTAAAAATACTGTGATGACGGATTGATCAAAGTGCTGAAAGTGCTAAGAATTTCTGGCAACATAGGCCTTCACTGAGATGTTCGAAACCCATATTTGGTGTTTGGACCCCAAAATGAGCACATAATCCACTTGTTATATAACGCTTTGAACATACCTCACGACAAAACCGTCCTCTTTGCTCTGTAGAATTTGTTCTTAGACCGGTAGTTGGTCTTAAAGTAGTAACAAAAAATAGAGAGACCGATTTTATTGGAGCAATAGGAGAGGTCTAGGCAGCTGGTCCACTACAAGCGTCGAGTGGGTGCTTAAGGTAATGACCATTCTGGACCACTCAAATGTTGAGGGATTACAATGACGATTCGTGCACGCTGGCTGATGAAGATGCACATTAAGAATACTACGTTGTATGTCATAAGAATACCAGAGTCCGATACTGCTTAAGAAAAGTCCTCAAGAAATTGAAGGGTATGAGATAGGTGAGTGGTTCTCTTATTTAAAACAAAGTTCGAGTTGAACATCGTTTCACCAAATAACTAACAACCACTGTGAAACGTTCCCAGTTGAAACGGTGCTTACCAATGCCGACTTTGGCACGTCACCTCATTTACGCCTCAGTATCAAGCCACCATGAAGATGAAGCTGGATATCAAATATTCATCCAAAGAAAATCACTAAAGAACTTTGAAATTACTGAAATAAAATAGAGCAGCAGCATGGAAACATGACTATGTCTGCTACGCTAACCTTGTGGGTTAGTGGTTTACTATTATTGCGAAAAATCAACTATAGAAGTAATAATTTTACAGTGATGAGTACTATACCGTAGTTAGAAAAAATGTAGGAGATACAGAATTCTACTGAAGCGATAACTCTGCTGTTCTTAAGTTTTTTTTTCACCTAATCAGAGTACTCTCTTCTTTAAGAAGGTCTTCTTCTCTGAAAAAAGAATGAAAACAAGTGCAATGCTATGATAGCAAAAATTGTCACATAGGTACCTATCATGCATTGGTGAGCTGAAGGTAGCGCAGTAACAGTGATTCCGTTTATTCTGCGGAAAACTCAGCCATACAAGAGTTGACTCAATCCAGATCAGGATTCATGAAGCCTCACATTTCTCTGGCGACTGAAATGAGTGTGATACTTGCCTTTGATAAGCTCACCCACTCTAAACTACACGAATACGCCATAGTGCGGGTATTTCTGGATTTCGTGGAAAACGACATGGCCAGTATTCATCGACATAGATAAAAAACGGTAAGCCTCAACCTTCAGCCGAACCCACGCGTGTAAAGTTCGCAAAGTTCGAAAACTTCTCTAGATGCTGAGTGCTATAAATGATTCAAGTGCACGAAGCTTTGTCTTATGCAGGGAGCTAAACGTGTCAGGTTTGGCTGGATTTATCAATACCTATCTTTTTTGAACGATCTACTTTCGCAACTTCTGTGCAGAACTCTGCACTTTTTGCAAAAGCTTCGTTTCCTCGCATTCTTCTTCATAAGGGTCTTCAAATGTTTTACTTTCTGCCCCGCTAGCTGCTCCATAATTTGCTTCTTTATGAATGCCGTAGAATGCTGGTCCACATAATATTCTGGCGGCCGCGAAAGTAGCACAGCTAAAGTGATTCCTGAGGATTCCATTGATCTATTCCAAGACGTCAGGCAGCGAGATCAAACTACTGCATCAAACCAAACTCTTCCTAATACATTGCATCAACAGCTACTGCGCTATCCCCTCCCTTTTTCTTATAGATCATAATAATTAATACTCTGCTCCTACTGATGAGCTCATGTAAGGCTTACAATTCTTCATGTCATAACTAACGTTTCGGAATTCGACCTTCATCAAAGCATGAACGATTCGAGTCGAACAAATAATGATTGATCGAGAAGTCAGTTTCTAAAAACTTTTGAGCTTATATGCCAGCGTTAAGTCACTATTAAGCAGGTGAACAACGCATTCTCGTGCTTTCGAGACTCCGAGAATTGATGGAGAAATTCCGTTTAGAAAACGAATGCTAATAGTTTTGATCGAGGTCATAAACGTTAGAAAGAACACCTGAAGTACTCCGACTCTGCCACTCATAAGAATTGAGTTATGTGTGCACGAAACAGTCACTGAACACTGCATCACAACGTGCACTTTATCCACCTCTTCTATCACATTCTTCTCGGTCTGGAAGTGTTCCCATTACAAAAGTGTTGTGCAGAGATGCGAAAATTGTTGAATTTCCACAGAAATAAAATTGATTAGTCAAAATAAAAAAGAAATGCGAGGTCTCGACAATCAAGAAAGATTAGTGACGAAAATGGCTTCGATCACAGGATTTCAGGACATGGCTGGGTAACGGGTGGGTAGAGAAGTGATGAAAGGACGAGAACTGTTCTTGGATGGCATTTCGGGAAAGGAAATTAAAAACATCCAGACCACTGTCCACATTGTCAGATATCTTCAGAAAGATGTTTGAAGAAAAATTTGACTTGCATGCTCTTCAGATGAACAATACAAACTTGATAATTCTGGCATGTGACAGCGACAATTAGAGATTTTAGAGACTCTGCTCGCAGCTCTCTAGCCACTTGCTTACCGCGAAAACATGGCGGGCCCCAACAGAAATTTGATGATTTTGGTTAAGAAATGCGTTGCATTCTATTGGTCTGTTGGGGACAAGTATAAAGAAGTTATGAACTGTGATTTGCTTATCAGCTTCTACATTTTAGCGTCTTCTGTGAATGAAAGTGCGCTGCCTACCTCTGCTTATAATTCCACTAGTATGAGGCCAACAAACCTTAGGTTAGTGAGTGCAGTGTCCTTACTTATTTTTAATAACGCAGGAGCCCCATTTTAGCAGGCCAGAGGTTTCGAGGCCAGAGGTTTCGATGGAGGAGGCACCAAATGAACTGGCAATTACCACGCTAACCAACAATGCCTCTACTGCCATTGGAACTACACGTAATGAAGCGACAGGTTCTACCATGAGCAGTACTACTCCTACCATTGCAACTACAGGTGATAGAAAGCCTCATTTTTTTATTAGGTTTGAAGAAACTCTATTTGGTTATGATTTTGTGGAAAAGCACAATTTTTGACTACTTTTGCGAAGTTTGACGAGTAAAAGCAAAAATACTTATGTTGACACTATTGCGCATGGCAGAAAACCGAACATTTTGATTTTGTTAAATCCTTCTTTGCATTCCATATCGTTTAGCCTGATTTCATTTTTTTTCTTAGAACGGTGCAGTTCAAAATCTCTCATCAACTGCTTATTACCCACCCATGATAGCTATTTCATTGTGGCTGGAGTTATTACGAGTGTCGAATAGCGATAGATAGCAAGGGACTAACTCAAACGCGTTACATAATGCCAGACTATCTCAGATTCGCCGAAAACCCAACTAAGAGTACTAATCTCCAGTGGCGTCCAGTTGCAAAGCTGTACTTTCGCAACCCCGCAAACTCTAGAGACTGTCTTCAGCGACGAGCGTGAGGGCGCTTGCGTACAAATTTTGAAACTTAACCGAAGAAACTCGTAGTAACATACCAATGAATGGAAAATGTGCGGAGATGTCCAATTTTTTGTGAAGATTGCACATTCAAGTGTCAAGCGAATGTTCTACCTACTCAACCATAACATTCCAGCGACTATTGACTGTGGAAATACACTGATGAGCACTGCGTACAGGATCACCGCTCTAGCAATGCACAACAATTTTAGGTAAACATTTATGATGTGCTTTTTCTTTCTGCAAGACGAGAATATAATTACTCTACTAGGTCCCTGACTGCAACAGGAAGAGCGAAAAATGGCGAATATGTCAACGAAAATGCACCACCATCTTCACGAATGGACGTCATGGTGAGGATCTGTACGTTTTTAGATTAGCCTTCCTCTTTCAATTCCATTTTTACGCTTTGTATTCAAATTTTGAAATTTCATAGGCATACGATTGCTTGGCGGAGCAGCTGGCATTCAACCATGTGAGAACATGTGATGGACAACTTTCATCGCCTTCCGCTCGACCCAACTACAAAGAAAATATTCATATTCTCAGTACAACGGCAACTGATGATTTAGGAGCCATGCAGTACGTGAGTAATGGTGATGATGATCAGTAACACAATTTATTAGCCGTTGTAGGTCAATGTTTTTAACAAATGTCAAATTATCTAGTGATTATACCAATCTCGGCGAGTTTATAGAAAGTTCTAGTGAAATATATTGCATCTTTCATAGCGAATTTTGGAAACCACTGACTAAAAGACTATATTTATGCTAAATCCATGTGCTCAACCAGCAATTTTTCACTTAGCGGTGGGAAAGACTTGTTCGACCGTCTTTGCCATTAGCAGGAGAAATGTGCCGGACGCGTGATGGCGAAACCGTCGAAGCGTATGTATGCCACATGCAAACATCAACAGGACTATAGAACATCGGAAGAAAAATAGTCAAGCTTATTCGACTCATTTGTTCTTTTTTAGGCAATAGCGACTTGGACTAACGAATTGCCCGATAATGGTATACCCTCTAATATGATATTGACTGACGATGTTCGCTACCGCCCGACTAAGAAAGTACTTAGAGTCTCAAAGGTCCGCTAATCTCCTAGAGACTTGCATCAGTCACTTGATATTGAACAGGAAATTCACAGATCTCTATGATTTGAACATTTTATCATTCTCAAGTCAACAATCAAGTGGAGAAACTACAATATTCTTATAGCTTACCACTTCAGATTCTCTGGGGAAGTAATAGATACGTTGGCTGTGCGACTACGATATGCAATGGATTCTTCTTCACGTCGTGCATGTACCCGGAGCCGTAAGTTGAGATTATGGCTCCACTGCATTGTGTTATGTGCTTTGCACAATGTATTGATAAATATTCGATACTTCAGAGTGAACATTGTCGGACAGAGCATTTATAATATCGGCGCAGTGTGCAGCGGTTGTCCGGCAGGCCCAAACAATTGCAATCCAGCTATAGGACTCTGTTCATGGTGATTGATACAGTGTTTTCTTCTCATGAAAATCTACTATGAAAAGTATCATTGAATAAAAACTTACACTATTACTCTCTCTCGTCGTTGCTCAGATTTTGGCAACTCTTCCAAGTTTCCAAAAAGTTCCCCTTTGTTTGATCTAAACTTGTACGAAGTTGGACTTTTGAAATATCTCAAAAAATCTTTCCAACTTTTCAATAAAAATCATTTCTAGGCTATAATCACACGGAATTTCTTATTTATTGACCAGAATAAGTAGAAATACACTGACGAGAAGCGGTGTCGAGAAATGTAGTGCTACTGCTTGATGATTTGAATAATGAAGTAAATGGTCTTTGTTAGTAGAAGTGAATGGCATCTATGAACGGGCTCACAAATATCAAATGCTGTTTTTGAGTGTAAATGTGGGGCTCTTCAGCACTCTTTGTTAACTCGTTACACTTTTATTCGCAACCTGATAGAGCATAAAGGTGTAGGGTATGCCGATTGATTATTCTCCCAAATAGTCTACATCCCTTAACATTTTCAAAACCTGTTTCTGATGACTCTTGTCAACACTCCCTTGCAATCAACTGAGGACCCCTTTACTCGGCTAACTCCATGATTGTTAGGAGAGTTGCTTTAACTAAGTTTCTACGAAATTTACTAACAAGACAAAATCTTCAAGCAACATCTGAAATAACGCATGATACATTTAAAGACTTTTGTGGAGGATGACCATGAAGAAATGAATCGAATGCATGATGATGTGCTGTAATCCGCAAATCAAACTCTGATGACGGACGAGTTATTTGATGAATAGGAAAAATTTCTGCTTTCAACTTTACTCCAAGATTCTTGAAGCAAAGAAAGGTTAACTTGAAAGTCATAACTCAAACAGAGTACTTGGTGATTAATCAAGTATCGATAAGTGAAGACTGTTCTCATTGAGCTTAGTTTGTTAACTATTATCACAGGTAAGCGACTAGAGCTGATGACAATGAGTTTTTCAGTTCCCTTTACAGAGCCAACCGAAAACTTAGCCCCGTATTTAAAACCGCGAAATCTATAGAGATTAACTCTTAGCGATAGCCCGTCGGCTTCTGACCCTTTTGGGCTCCGATTTGATGCCTCCCCTTCTAAATTCGACTAAGTCATGACCACGAGAGAACGTGCTTATCTAATTTCTCTAATGATAGACGAAATGTTCATTACACCACTCATTTAAAAATGCTGTTTCGGCGGTTTAGCCTTTTTCAGGGCCTAGGTCTGTCAGAATGACATGCAATCACCCTGTCAAATACTTTCATAACACCAATAATTTCGATATTGTGCACAAATTGAAAGCTTCTACAAAAAGACAACTAGCACTAAGTCTGGCCATACTCGCGTTGGCTCTGAACTGAAGCGCCACCCAGACTGTATCCGGTAGCATCTCTAATGTAGGTATATGGTCAACCACTTTGTCATCTGTACATCAGGAGACGGCATAGATATGTGTTTGCATTTTCTGGACAAAAAATCAGATTACATAAATTTCACCCGAGAGTATTTGAAGATTGAGTGCCCTCGGTAGTTGAATGTGACAATTATTTATAATTTCATTTATGCGATCGATGGTCACATTTACTGCGAGTGTTTCTCTTACTTTACTCGATTCGTACCATTCATCCTCCATAACTTCTTTCAAACTTTCCATGCTCTACTTTAATTGCTAATCGAGGACTTCCCTCGTTTATGAATATCTTTGGATGAGATCGAGTCGAATCTCGTTACAATCTTGGGGTACCGAACTAGGACGTTTTCACACCGAATGCGGGAGAGTTCAGCAATATCAGGGCTATAAGCTAAGTGTGGCCGTGGTCCAGCCCAGTCCTTCCAAAATCTAACGAATCGTTTTGCAATGTGAAGTGTTCGTTCACCGCATGAAGTCTTCATCACGTTACCACTTTTCAGTACTTCATTACAAGGATGGCGAGTGATGGTGCCACTGCTGCGTAAAAGTGTTTGTCCAAGCTATTAGAACGTCCTCAAATATACCACATCCTTTTGGGAATTCCCCAAATCAAATTTGATCGAATGCGGCGATGTAGTAACAAACAAGAGCATTAAAAAGTGGCTTTGTATGTGTTGACCTTTTGCGGACAGCAGCCATTTTGGGTGGCGTGCGGTTTGAAAAGCATAGCGCTGGCCGGGAGTATCTCAACGACATTGTGATAGTTTTCTAATGGAATTTGAGTTTCTATTGCAACTGAGAAGCGTTCGATCGCAGGTAAATAAGAAAATGTGAGAGAAGAAATTTTGATAGGACTATTTCTGGTCGAAATATCTCAAAATAATCACGTGACGATGAATTGTCTATATTTGAGTGTTTTTTAAAACCTCGCTTGAGATTACGTGCAATACACGTGTTTCGGCATTGCAGCCTCGCCAGTTGCACAATGCCCTTTGTCTGAACCAATCTCTCTCGGAAGAGAATTTCGTAAATAGAGGAATCGTCGACGAACATGATACACCGCGTGAAAACGAAAATTCACGCTACCCACGAACAACATATCACTCACTGCATGTCCTGTGACATGATCACTGAACATTGCAGTAATCAACAGTATGCTGTCAGGGTGTATTAAAAAATAAACAAGGTCTTAAAAGAATATAAAGGTATTTCAATAAAAAATACCAGCCTTGAGCAAACGACTGTAATCATTGCAGTCCGGTGACCAGGGCACTGGACATGCAGTGATATGTTGCCTGTAGGTGAGGGAATTTTCATCTTACACGCATGTAACATGTTCGTCGACGGTCCCTCTATGTAATGGGGTTTCCTCTCCCTCCTTCCTCGCCGAGAGGGATTGGCTCAGACGGAGGGTACTGTGCAATTGACGAGGCTGCAAGGCCGGAACACGTGCATTGCACTGTATAAGTGCACATGAAAGGTTCAAAATTGTTGCCAGGGTTTGTGAAAACTCATGCTGCACACTACGTGCGATGATACCGATTAACACCTTTTCGTTGATTTCAGGAGTTAGGACCGCTCAGAATATGCAAAAATTTTTTTTTCTGCCGGTTTACCAGTACTACCTCTTGTGCATCGACTTACACTTAATTTTGAACATTATCAACGAACGTTTGCCACTGGTCATGCGCATTAGCTCGAAACGTAATCAATATTCACCTATTTTTTTTATTCAAAACTTCAACGAGGTTGGTACCTTTTTTCCCCAAGATTTTTCTGGCTAACGTTTCGGCGGTAACGCCTTCGGCAAAGCCTAGTATCACATCATATCTGATTACTCGGTTAATATTTCGCGTGCATCAGAAATCCAGAAGAAAATAAATCAAAAGTTTAGTCATTGCCAAAAACTTCACCTTATTTAGAGTTGTATGAGAGCGATCACCGGTATTATGTGACACAATATGAAAAATGAACCACGCTCAGATCAAAAGATGAATCTGTGATAAGGTGCCATATCACTTGCTATTTTCAGGCATTCGTCCATCTTGTTATTTTTTTGTGATCTTTCGCAGTTTATCTTTTATAACGAATGAAATAAGCGCGGCTATAAAAAGGTGTCTGAAGTTGTCTGGAAAACTCCGTAAAAATCATAAAAATTCCACCTAACAACTTACATCGCCAATTGGTTTGGAACCGCTTGTACAACCGTCTGTGTAGGCTGACACTTGGTAAGTAATCCCCAGTGGAAGAGAAGGAGATTATATGAGTTAGGGTCCAACATACCTGATATCTTGCACATTATACGGTGAAGAATACATTGGCAAAACAGGAAGACCACTTTGGTTCCGCATCAAAGAACACTTAGATGGGAAAGTCTTTAGCGAAACAAGCAAGCCTTCAAGGGCACACAGTTGAAAAACATGACGATACGGACTTTGATGTGGTAGCGAGAATCGTGGGGCAGAGGTCAAAAACATCGGCGCGAAAAACCATTGAGGCCTTATGGATAAACGGCAAAAGACCAGAAATGAATAGAAGGGAGAATGCCTCAGCCTAACAAGTGGTATGGCACCTTATCCCAGAAAATGTTATAGTCTCGGTGCGGTTCACTTTGCAAATTTTGTCACACTGAATCGGTGATCGATCTCATATAACTAAATAAGGTGGGGCTTGGTATGATATATACGTCTAGGCTCTGACGAAAGCGTTGCCGCCAAAACCTTGGTCATTGAGTTTTGAGGAGAAGGAAGTAGCGACCTAGTGCAAGTTCTAAATAAAGAAAAGGACAGTTTGCAAGAAATTTTGCATTTCTTCAATTATTTTGAGGTTTAGAGATAGTCGGGCTTTTGAGCTTTTAGCTAAACAGTATCCAAGTGGTAACTGATCTAGTTTGTAATGTAAGGCATTTTTTTACTGTATACACACCTGTCTAGTTTGAATTCAACAAAAAATCCACATTTACTTGTAATGAAAACTCATTCTGTTTGTTTTTCTTAAGTAATCGCGCATGAGCTTGTAAATTGTTCCGCGAGTCCATGTGCCAGAATATTTTATTCGATGCATGATATTTTAGGAACTAGCCTCTTGAAGTGAGTAAGTTCCATTGCACTGAATAATTAAGAGACTGTAACTATCCAGTGAGGAAGTTGATTAGCTCTCATCACGCATCGTACGGCACATACACATTTGTGTACGTCATTACGATAATTACACTCATCTTAACCGTTTTTGGACCCCTCAGGTTTTTTTAAGCCCTTTTACGATATCGTAAACCGAAAAAAAGGCTGATGATCGAGGAAGCCAACTACCGGAGTTTTTTCTTGAGTATTGTTTGCTAGACTTATTTTCGTACGACCTTGTGAATGGACGGTATGTTATAGAACATTGTATAAATTGCAAGTTGACAAAGGCTTCGTGAGAAAAATAAATGAGAAAACAATTATTCGCGTAGTTAATATTGATGAAATAGCCATTTTCTGTACTCGATGAAATTTAGTATGTCATTGAATATATTCTTATTCTTCTTAATCATTGAATATTCTATTTGGAAGCGTTTTCGCACACCACTCTACATCAATGGGTTTATCTAAACATCATAAAACCGCAATAGGCGGTCAAATAAAGATGATTTTCGATTGATTATATTCGAAGCTTATAAATGCTGTAAAAACAATATTATCTTGGCAGTAAATTTCTCCATGTGATGACTTGCTTTATTATGTCTCACATGATAGAGCTAACATGGGACTTGTATGAATTCTATTTTCCCGTTATCCGTGCCCTGTCACGATCCCTTTAGAAAAAAATATTTTGTGATTGTTTCTCAATCTTATATACAATCGTTCGATAGCTTAAATCAAAAGAATAAGACCCTTTTTGTTGGAACGCTTACCTTTCAATACTCAATCAATGTGCTGCAAGGTTTTCATTTTGACATGAGGGATACTCTCCAAATCTGCTACGAAACTTTTCCTCTTAACAAGATAATTTTCTATAGATTCTAACTTTTTTCCATAGAGGACGGAAGACAACACAAATTTTTTTCCTTACAAAATTACTGGTGGATTCCAAGTGTATCTTAATCGATAGAATAAAGTTTTTAATTACTTTGTCTACATTCTTCACCCTTTATGGGTCACATTAATTTTTGAAAAAAAACAAAATCTATCGAGAAAAATACAGCATTCTATTGAATAATTTTATAGATTGTATTGTTTTACAGCACACATTCAAAACATATTGCGATGACTAGACTTCATCATCGGTTCAAAAATAAGTGAAATGAGACCGGTATGAACTAATCTCGTAATGAGACCAATAAAGTGGGACGACATGGAGAGATACTATGATTCATAATGGATTAGGAATACTCGCGGCGTTTCTTGTTAGGTTGAAATGTAAACATTTAGATTACGTTGACTATACAACTGACAGCATTATTAAAGATATCAATCAGATATCTAAACGCTTTGAAGAGAATCAAGATGATGAAGTGCATCATTTACAGATCGTCGAAAGACTGATTCTGGGATGGAAGCCCTTAAAATCTCGTCGTTTCGGATAACATTGAGAACTTTCTCTGAAACACCAAAAAATAATAGATGTGACTGCAACACAGCACAAGACAGCTCAATAATTAGTGAATTCTTGAATGAAATCTCAATACATAAACTTTTTCCACATAAAAATAAGCAAAAGATTAGCTACAGCCCAGAATCCTCTTATGCTGAGATATTGAGAAGATTTCTGTCATATGCGAACTGCTTCGCTTTTTACTTGGGCTATGGAAGCTCTCGCAGCTTACGTTTGTATCGAATTTTCGTAAAGAGAAAGCGGTAACCAAAACCACTACAGAATTCAGGTACCTCTAAGGCGTCAAAAGGCACTAATTTGTGTTTTCGAAATTGTGACTGATCACCGCATGCATTGCCTCTAAGCGACTCTCATGTCCATCGACGGTTCCCTCACTTATCGAAAAATCATTTTCCATGAAAGCAATGTGCTGCAGAGCAGACAGGAGTCCTTCAAAACGGTCTTCGCTCTAGTTTCGCTGCGAATAACTTCTTCGAGGTGGTTGTAAAACGCACCCAGTTGGCTCCACCATTTGTAAGAGTTGGTGACTAGCAGCTGATGTAGAGACGAAAAATAGTAGGCAGTGTGACAGGATTTTGTATGTAGTGACTTGATGAAAAATAGATGGACTTACGGCAAAAATAATGCCTCCGACATTTCGTGACAGAAATCTCCCTTGGATGACAATGGATTCGACATCCAAATAGCGCAAATCGATCTTTATGCTTTTCGTTTCTTCTAAGAAATTTCGGTCCTTTTCCGCTTGGTAGCACGGAATTAGAAGCCAATGCCTTTCCTTGGACAGGAACTTTTCATAAGAATATCAGAAATCATTTTACTTCACTTTACCACTTTATTGATCCGTCTTCACAGTGTTCCTTTTTCTACTGTGCGGATCTCACTAATTCTAAATTTCAAGTGGTTTTCTTTTCGTTGAACGTCGTAGGATGCTGGTTTAGCGAAATTTCCTTGCAATGTCGAGGACAGCCTTGCTGTGACGTTCCTTAGAGCGTTGGTTTGGTTACTGACTAGTGGAGAGTGCTGGGGGAAGAGAAGGAATGGGTGAGGGCGTGGGGGGAGGGGGAAAGCGGGTCTGGGCGCCTGCGCGCAGCGACGGGCATCGCAACCACTCAGCTACGGCTCGATCCTCCCTCCCTTCCACCCCCGTTAGTTATCATTCACAAGCTTAAATCTCTGGCTAGCGCCTTACCTGGCCGTATTCAAAAAGACCCTTTTATGACGCTGTAAAATTCAAAATAAATGTAGAGGAAATCTTGTAGTATCAGAGTCATACGTTCAATTTGAAGTTTCTTTCAAAGAGGAGAAAAAACTCCTAATCAAGTAACAAAAATCGCATTTCACACTTGTTCGCCTAGGAGCCATTAATCGATGATATAGCGTCAATACTCCTGCCCCCACCCCGTAGCCCGTTAACTGGCCAAAGAGCACATGCCCGCGTATGTGAATGAATCCCTGCCACACTGCAGAGAAACGGTCTTTCATTGAATAAGCATAGCATTGAAATCGCTAAATCGTACGCTATCGAATGACCTCTAATAGTCTAGAGAAAAGCTCTGCACTGCGAAAAGCATGCGCGTCCGAAACACCATTGCTTTTCTTTCGCTGAAACTTATAAGAAGGTTTTTTCAGAAATTGACCAAAAACCGCGCTAGCCGGAGATTTAAGCTTTCATAAGCTCACCAACACTCTTATGAAAAGTTCTTAACCAGCGGAAGGGATCGCTTTCTAAGTCTGTGCTACTAAACCGAAAAGTGCCAAAACTTTATAACACCAGCGCTTCAAGAAGAGCGTAGAGACTGGCCCGCAAAGGGTGTGTTCTGGTATTACAGGTAGACAGAAAGAAGTGGCCGCATAGTACATGAGCATTTCGTTTCGTTTACTTACATTAATGTCCTGTGCAATTCGAAATTCGATCGCCTCTAGATGTGCACGGTGCTGAGGTTTAAATATTGGAGGTCTAGTCAATATGCTCTCCCAAGATTCTCAAGGTATAACTTCTTAGCTTATGCAGGCCTTGCCAATCGCCGTTCGGAGATCGTCTAACGCTATGAATTGAAGCTATAATGAGTTCACAAACAGTGGGTAGAGCTTAATGGCGACCAGAACCTTATATTTGGATCAAAAGTTAAGACGCAGGTCAATTCACCAGACATAATCACTGTCCCGCTGTGCTTTTTGCGCCGCATTAATATGTGTGGCAGCTCCTGCTCCACCAAGTAGCTCCATGTTCATTTAAGGACACCCCATCAAGCTAATCCTAGGTAACTCGGCTGCCATTATGGAGCCGTATGATTAGAAGAGTTATCTTTGGGTAAAAAAAAGCGTACTCCTGACATAGCAAGATTCTGTATAAGTCAACCTGCTAATGTTTAAACTTGACACTGTCATTGGAGACTGCAAAGCGAAAAAATAGCATCGAGTTCTACGAATGAGCGATACGTAGAGATACCACCCCTCAGCACAGTTAATCATACCAGAAAGCAACTCTCGCATCGATCGTATGTTTCCGATGCTGTTGCCCTGGCTGTGATATAAAAACTCAACATTGAAATTTTGAGCAAGTAAGAACATGAATTCGGCATCTAGACCAAAAAAAGATATACCCATGCTGGTCTTCTCGTATATGCTAGGACATAGCACTATGACAAAGGCAATGCCGAAATTTTTATGGCTTGTGGAGGATTTTAAATGATGATGACTCTATATTTGAGCTCATTTAGATGACTTCAACAGCAAAGTTCCTCGTTATGACAGCGTATCTAAAGGAAAAATTCCACATTAAGATTGAAAGCTATATAGGTGACAAGAACATTAGATATGATGAAATTATAAAAAGTCCCCTTGAACCGAAAAGGTTAGCGGTGTATTGATAAGCAATTATATGGTAGTAAGAATAGAAAAACACAACTAACGGTTCAGTCCACAATACTGCAATACAATGTCGTTCTTCTTGGCATCTTTGTAGAGCTGAAATTAATATTTATAGAAGATTGAGATACAGGCGTAAGTCAATTGAGAGATACCTCTTTTAATGCATCTAATCCCATGCTATCGACATATGACATGGCAGCGCAGTCCACGATAATCGCACGTCCGCCCAACAAAGCCTATTCAATAGAAAGAGGTGAAAATAAATATCAAATCCGGCGCAGTGAGACCTCCAGTCAACTGTGAAATGAACATCTTCGAGGGACACGAACATATATGCGGTGATCTCCCCTAGGCGCCTGCTTTATGAAGTTGTATCAAGTTGGTACAAAAGTGATTGTGGTTTGCGAATTGTTGAAATTTGCTGTTTGATATAGAAAAATGTCTTAATAAAATGTGGTCAAGCTGTACATCATTTGAATGCGCATTTCCCGCTCTATGCTTCACTGCTAGTAACGTACGATCAGCTGTTTGCTTTTAATTCATTTCATACTATGGAAAAGACTATAAAAAGCAAACCCAAGGAAATTTCTTAAGAGTTCAAATGGGTTTTTAAGTCGTAGAAACAACTCGCAATATCAGCAGAGCATTTGGTCCACAAACTGCTAACGCGCACAGCGTAGTGGTGGTTCTAGAAGTTTCCTCAAGTACACGACAGTTTCGAAGATGAGGAATATGATGGCTGACCATGGGAAGGTGACAATGAACAATCGAAAGCAAATATCGGAGCTGATCCCCTTAAGAGTACACGAGACGGTGCAAAAGAACTTAATGTTGACACTACGGTAGTTCGTTATCCAAGCAAATTGCCAAAGTGAGTGTGGTTCCAACACGGCCAGAAACCGCAGTTACTTTTGCACCAACATGATTACAGTATGCAAAAAAGATCAAAAGATGAGATTCACAGTAAGGTTACAATTATATGGTTCAGCCAAAATGTGAGAGATGTTATGTGGGTCAAAATTCTACTTAGTGGCTTATCACTGGTGCACAGAACTTTTTCCGGACTTTCTGCAAGCAGAAATAGCATATAAAAGTTGGATTAAAAATTCAACAGGTCCAAGAAAGCTGTTTTCTTACTATTTGTCATGTTATAATTTGAAACAAGCCTTTTTAAATGGGAAAATAAATAAGACTCTGTGGAGGCATCAGCATGACTCATCACCTGTACCATTTGTCGCCCCGTTGGTCTTCCTCGCTCTAGGGATTCGCTGAGCACCATATCTTTCTCCTATGCGTTTGGTGAACAAATCAGGACCATCGGGCCGGTGGTCTCCCTGTAGAGCGCTTGATATCCCGAGGAATCCAGTCGACAACGGCTCTCGTCCATCGCTTGTCGTTGAAGCGCATCATGTGTCCAGCCCACCTTATTTTCGACATTCGGGCGTGTAGAACGGCCTATTTGATCTTCGATCTTTGACGCAGGTCCGAGCTTCGGATCCTCTCTCTCACTTGCAAGATACGGGATACTCCTAGCATCGACCTTTCGACTGCGCGCTCAATATCGCCAAGTGATCTTTGATCCTGCTTACGTAGCGACCAGGTTTCTGCAGCATACAGTAATAATAATCGTCGAGTCGAAAAGGTAAGGACGGAGTCGGATGTTCTTTGTCCTCTTCACCACATCTTCGATGCTCTTAAACGTTCCCTGAGCCGCTCGTATGCTCCTGCTCAACCCTGGAGCTAGGTCGTCCATCATGTTGATTTCGCGACCTAGATAGACGTAACTAGAGCATTCGGACATGTTCGTTCCGTTGAGCGTGAATGGGGTATTCTAAACCCATCCGTTCCTCGTGAACATCGTTTTTCTTAGATTTAGCTGAAGACCAATCTTTCCACAGGCATTGTTAAAAGTGGTCAACATTCGTTACGCTTGGCTGATGTTTGGTGTTATGAGAACGATATCGTCAGCAAAGCGAAGATGGTTCAATTGTCAACCGTCAATTTTCACTCCCATATCATCCCATTCCAATGTTCACATGACGTTTTGCAGGGTGGCAGTGAATAGTCTTGGCGAAATTGTATCGCCTTGTCGAACCCCTCTTCTTACGTCAATGGTGATATTGTTGTACAACAAAGATATTTTGGTCGTGAAATCTCTACATAGCTCAAAAAGGATCACTATGTACCGAATAGGCACGCCCCGCTTATCCAAAGACTCCATAAGCGCTTCTGTTTCCACTGAATCAAAGCTTTCCTCAGATTGATGAAGGTGAGACAGAGCGGTATTTTGTGCTCTCGTGAAACTTCAGTGAGTCTTACAATAGTGTGAATGCGGTCTATGCTACTAAATCCTTTTCGAAACCCGGCTTGTTCGTATGGCTGCCCTTCGTCCAGTGTTCTATCAGTCCTGTCTAGAATGACTTAAGTGAATAGTTTACAGAGAACGGACAGCAAGCAGATAAGGCGATAACCGCCTACCAGTCTCTCTCGGAGGAGCGGGAGGAGCTATTTGTTGGAGGCGATTCCTAACCGCCTCCCATGTACTTCCCAGCCGCTTGATTGCAGGCTTTTGGCCGATTTGACTCATAGAAATAGAGTTTTGTCAAATCGGCGCTGCAGAAGCAGGGAGCTCATCCTCTGAATGCACCTGCGTCTCTGAAAAGCACACGGCCGCTTTTGGTTCGCGTTGAGTTTCCCTGTCCCGCATCTGGACCGCGCCACGTGCTCTCGCTACAGACCGGGCGGGATCCCTCCTCAAAGAGGGAGATCCGTGGGCATAAGTCACACCGCCAATCAATTATATGCATTATGAGAGAAGACTTTGTACTTGAACATTGCCCAACGGAAAATGTCTGGTCTTTGTAAATGAGGCTTCGTCGTCTATGTGTTACCACAATCGCCCCACGCGCTATTTGGGGTCCATGGCTCTTCAAACAACTTTTGACTTTCAGCCTTAACGGACTTGTGGCTGTTTTCTGACAAGAACAAACATTTTTCCCTTTATGAGCAGAGACTTTGAAGAGCTCGGAAGGGATTTGAGGAAGAACACAATACGAATGAAAAAAATTTCTGTGCTGCCGTTCTGGTTGTATGAAAGCTGTGTCACCTGCTACTATTTTTATAACTACGATATACCATGTAATCACGTTACTCCCAACGTTTGAATGCTTTTTGCAGTCTATGTGGACCTATTTCGGTATTTTTTATGGTTGAACATTTCATACAATAGCTAGGAATCATGTCAGTAAGACCTTCTGCATTCATTCGCTTCTGGTTAGCTATCGAGTGAGGACGCGCTGAGAGACATAAAGTTTCTTTCAGCTACTGAAGTGAATTTGAACGCTGCATGTGGGATCATTCAATATATGCGCAAGCGCCGATATATTAACCAATGTGTTAATAGTACGAGTAAAAATAGGGTTAGTAGTTAATTCCTTGCTACCTCAATTCTTGAGGTCGATATCACCTCATTTATCCTATCCATGAAGAAAGTAACATTAGCAAAGTGTAAGGGTGATTCGAATTTGAGCAAAGACACTCCTTCAGGAACATGCTTCGGAGCAGCATCGTCTACTTGTATGGTGGGAAATTGCGGCCTGAAAAAGTCAAGATATTCTTGTCAGGATTCAGTTTCTAAGCGATCTTCGTCTTCTCAAAGCTCATATAGTAAAAATGATTTATAAGGTGACCTCCTATGGTGACCCTCCAGGTTAACTGACAGCCGTTACTGTAAAAGAAACTCAATCGAATACAGAAAAGACAGACCTAAATAAAGAATGCAAGGAATGAGAGGGCGGAAAGTAACACCTCGTATCAAGCACACTATTAATAGTACGTCCAGACAAACCAAACCTACTATCCTACACTACTCTCGACCGTTTATACAGACCTCTCGCAAAACAATAATAATTTGATAACATGACAATGTGTTTTGGGTCTGTTGTTGTGAGATATGATATGGGCACTTATACAGCACTAGACAGGCGCCTGATTCATCCTTCCGGACTCCTCGGTAGCACGATCTGCCTCGGTTCAGCCGATCTCTTGGGGATATATTGCTATAAAAAGTAATCGACGCCGATTGATAGATCACCGCAAGTCAGGTTACAAAATCCACTGACATTGCATTGACCACAATCGAGTGTTTGCGTCTGGTAGAATGAAACATACTCTACTGTCGGCCATTTATATACCTCGCTCAAAACAATAATAATCTTAATACATGATAGCCTGTCTTGAGCTTGTTGTTATGAGGTCTGATATAGCACTCATACAGTGCTATACAGGCGCCTGTTCCGTTCTTCCGGACTTGCATTTGTCACCTGACTTGCCGTGATCTATTATTCGGCGTCAATCCCTTTATATAAGGGTATATACCCGAGAGATCAAATGAACTGAGGGAGACTGTGCTACTGAGAATTCCGGAAGAACAAAACAGGTGCCTGTTTAGTACAGTATAACTGCAAATACCACACATAGAAACAGGCTCAAAACAGATCATGTTATCAGCTCACTATTCTAGTACCGAAAACTAAATCCTTCGCAAACAATGACACATTTGCTGGCCTTTGCGAATTTTTTGTGAAATGAAAACAGCGCAGTATTTCAATTTTTTTATTATTAGGAATCGTCATCGGTAAGCACACCACAGCGATTAATCAAGGTTGTGAATTCTAACAAAAAAAAACATGTTAATTGAACTCAAGTTGAAAGAAGAACTTTTTAACAGAGTGGTAATTTGATCATTCTGGACATATCTTCTGTAGAAAATATAGATATTCAAATCTGTGAGGATATCCGTATTAAAGGATACGGTTGCACTAAAATTTCAGCGGCCAGTCTTTGTATATATATATAGCAGCTGTTAGCATAAATCCAGTAATTTCAATACAACTAAAATCCCGAAGCTTTTTTCAACTAAAAACACTTTATCTTGCATTCAATATGATTTGTATCAATGGTAAGAGACTTTTCAAGGTTGGTATGTCAGAGCTATACGTACGTTTCAGTGGTGTTTCCTGCTTCATCAAAGGCCCACGTCATACACTGAAGCCTACTTCATAATAGGGATGGGGGACACGTTATTTATGGCGTAGCACATGTAGTGTGTTATCACGTCGATGGATCGCGTGGCAGTATAAATATAGAAATCCATCGACTGCATTTAAACCTTGCTCTAAACATTCAATGAAGCTCTAAACATTCTCACAGACTATATTGAATGTTCAAAGCGAGGTTAGGAAGTAGTCAATGAGACGGACTGCCACACATTAACTTTATATTGCATTGATTTCATATCTAACCAACAAATTTATTTTTGCAACAATCTTAGACGTACCACTGTTCCCTGAGAACGATTGTAAACAGTGCGAAAGCCAACGAAATAACAAGTCCCTTGGTAACATCGGTCAAAATTGTAGTCAAACATGCCACCAACCAAATTGCCTTAATTGAATAACGAAAAAATACCAAGAAATATATAACAAGGCATCTTTATATAACTTTGCTTCAAATAATCTCTCGTCTTGTGAACCTTTTTTTCTCTGAGTAAAAAGATAGTAAACGAAGACCATTAAATTGTAAGGTCAACGATCCTCTTTGATTTTCTCCACTTTGAATAATAAAACTCACAAAGTCATATTTGCAGATCCTCCAATAACGGGGAAGTTCAGTAACTTGTAGAAATAAACCTTTGAGGCTTACGATCACTATACAAGCCAAAATACACTGTAACAATAATAGAAACACTGCGGAGAATTCTGAACAAGAGATCAAGAATGAAAATATATGAGATTTATTGTCAAGTCACAAATGTAAAAGAAGAAATTATTGCCTATGGCCTTTATGCTCAACGTAATTTAATGAGTTTAAAAAGTTTCTAAAGTCTAATTTACCATTGGAAGCGGTTCAAGGAACGGGCCTAGGCTTAGAATCACTGTGAGAAGCAACGAGGACGAGAAAACTGTGTAGAGCTAAACAAACGAACTTCAAGAGCACAAATAAAGTTCTATGTTTTAGTTCATACTATTTGCCATTTGATGAGACGTGAACTGAACGAGGATAAGAAGATCGTCTTTACAGTGGGCCCTCGTTCGCAAAGAAAAAACAACGACTTTGCCAATCATTATATTTGGTGATAAAATAAAGCGCACAGAAAAAAAAAAGATAACCGCCTTTGCATCACAATGACGCTGTCATGATTCGCTAGAACCTCAACCTACAGAAGCCATACACTAAAGAAGCATTATCAAAAATTAACGTTCAACAGGAACTCTAATGCACTAGATAAACATTAGATAATGAAGAATACAAAGAATACAGTTGATTACCTGGGTATTTACACCCGACATCTCACAAACAGACGACCTGGATAGTGAAGCACCCACCGGAAATACTGGGAAGAACGAAGATGCAATCGACATTATCCCAACGGCGTAAAATTCCTTAAATAAGTCTCTTTGACTATCAATTTGACTGAGCTTATTGAACATATAGGCCTAATATTCGTAGTGCATGGATGACCTTTTGTTTTGATCTAATCACATATTTTGTCATTCTCATTCTCAGTCTCCTATCACATTCTCTGTTGGAAAAATATTTGCTAGCTGATCGATTCATTTACTTACAGTCCTAAATAGGAAGGCTTACTGCGTTTCTAGATGATAATCACAGAACGTTACCTCTACTTGTGAATTACAAAACATTTGCTGCCTTACGCTTGGAGACATGTAAAAAATTTCAACTAAATTGGCACAGCTTCCTTTTATAAGGGGAAATATCTCTCATTAGTCATGATGGCAGTATCGAAGAGTGAATTTTGCGCTGTACGTCATAGTTGGACATCTGGGAGCAATTCTTTATCACAGTGAAGAGGCGCATCGTTGGGCAGAAAGAATGAAAGGTGAAATGGTTTTACGAGAAATCTTGAAAGTTCGCCTACTCCTTCCATGTGGCTGATTCTGAGGTAGAATAAGTAACAATCTAGTTTTGGAAACCCTAAAACATCATTTCGTCTTATTAGTTTGAAAATTCTAGTGATCATTTCCAAGTCTCACTTGATACAAACAAGTAGCTACTCTAATTATTCACCCTTGACATGAAAAATATTGTAAGAAAACACAATAATATTAAGAAGAAGGTATTCGAAATAAACCTGCGTAGGATCAATTTTGTACTTATGCTTTTTAGCAAAGAGTTTGCCCATTGACATTACGAACATGTAGCAAATGACGGCAATTGCGATACCGTCGGAGATTAGGTATGGAAGTAAGGAGATGTCCGGCAAAGATGGCATTGGCAAACTGAATAAAAAAAGAATTTCAATAAAAACGAAAACAAAAGCTAAGCGAATACGATTAGATATAGAAGAGCTTGAAGAAAAATGATCGTAAACGATATAACTTTAGGTTGTGTAAGAGCCGGTTACTTCTGTCGTTCTCATTTTCTTATATGCTTTTTGCAATATTTGCTCCGAACAAAAGACAAAACTATTGATCAGAGTATTGAACTTCACTAACCACTTCCTAGACACCCTTTCTGAAATCGTATAATCACACCAAGCACATTAATCTTGAGCGCTGCCCAGTAGCACTTTTCTCTAGCGCACCATCCGTGCATGAGTAGCAAGCAAATTTGTTCCCAAAACAGCTCTATCTTAAAGCATGTATAGGCAAAATGCATACTAAAATGTTTGGAAGAAATGCGCAACTGTGCAATATCAAAGTCATGCAGTTTTATTACAAAAAACATATTAAAAGCTAAAACGGCACGAACTTTCTACACAACTTATCATTAAGGATGCATCTCATGCATCTAATAATCTTCTAGGTAAGCTTGCTGGGCTCTTTACTATTATCTGCCATTGTATTGATTAAATATGCAGGAGAATCATTGAGATTTTGTCCAATATAACAACAATAAGAGCCACTACAGCTGACATAATCTCATGTTTAGTACACTGGCAAGAAAAAATTTCCCTCTTCTCTAAACTACTCAGGCTCGTTGTCTCATATTCAGCTATATAGGTTGCATTGTTAACTTCTAGAGTGAATCAAGGATTTTTGAAATTTAGAAAATTAGCAGGACTGAGTCAATAAATTTAATGCACTCGCAACGACACCTGAATTCTAGTGGCGTGCCCAACGGATTCAGAAAAAAGTTCGAACAGAAGTTGGTTAAAAAAGTATCATAAGGACTAGCCAATAATTGTATATGGATCATTAACCACGTATTAATTTTATAGTAAGCCATTTAACTGATAAATTTATCTGCGTAGGTGATAATCGCATAGGGAGCAAGGCTTTCCGTTAACCCCAGACTTTTAGTAGACATTCGATTGCATGAATCTTGGAATTTCAATTCTGTGCTTGATCTTTAGAAAAGCTTTATTAGTGCGCTTTATCATCCAGGAATTTTGCTTTATCAAGATATTGGAAATTGAGAGGTTTCCTGAAACGAAAGAACAAATTCTAAATCGGAATAAGTCGACTCGCATCGGGATGAAAGATGAAATCGCCGCGTAACGCGATTGCAAAAGTGCGCAATTTCCGTTATTCATTGAAATATTTTTTCGCCGTTCTTCCAGGTTTTCTTACTGTGGTCGTGAAAAAATCTCTGCTCTATCATTATACAGGTATCGACCCTTTGTTTTTATATCAAATCACCAAATGATGAAGGATGGGATAACTATCCAAGTGTAAAACGTGATATTCTTGTCGCTCTTACATTGCGCCATGAAGAGTTCGATAAGAAATCAACACAAATTCAAGATCACTGTAGTTTAAGCTATCAAAAAACTTTTGAAAGAAAAAGCCGGGAACAGACTGGCAGAGCAATAATGCGCGCCGAATGTGAAACGTAATTTACTCTAGGCTGCTAAACGGCAAGTCTTTTTGAAAACCAAGTACAGTATTGGGATTACCGAAATTCAAGCTATCGAATGTCTATTTGAAATTCAGTAAAGATCTGCGCCAGCGAGTAAGGCCTTTATAAAATCGTGTTTCTTCTGCACACATGAGGTTGCCAAAGGGTAGAAGAGTAGAAATATCGAAACAACCTTTTCTTGAATTAGAAACAATACATCGAAATCCATGTGGGATGAATGCAGCAAATTCAGGTATCTCGTAGCCTACCGCATGCACACTATAATGCACATGGGTAGGGGCAATTCTGGCCCCTTGAAACCACTTTTGAGCACCTTATCCCATTTCACCATTTTTTCAGCTCAACATTAGAATAACAATCTCCAAAAGCCAGTTCGCCGAGTTTTACTGATTACTTAGTCTGTATTAAAAAGATACTGAATTGATTTAAGTGCAACGATGTGATTGGATAGTATATATGAGATATATACACTGAGATAATAGGTGATTACGAAGAACATAGAGGCTAAGTTAAGACGTTGCTGAGGTTGATAATGAAAATGTATTAGGCGGTTTCATGAACTCTTTCGCACTATTGCTTTATTCCAATGTTCTTGTTTCAAATCGGGCTATTGTCAAAAGGCTGGGATACGCTGCAAAATGTTTTAGTAGCTTGGGCAAGCACTTAAATACAGCCATATCACCTTCTCTCGCCATCTGAAAAATGGACTACAGAAAAGTGATGTCTGATAGAGACCTCATGCATTGACCGACCACAACCGTGATGCAGGCGTGACCATCTACGAAAGCAACCTGATACGACCGCACAGGCAGAATTTTCTAGAGTCGATCATCACTGCTGAAAAGCAGTCCTAGGTATACTACGAGAATAACACGCGCCACACCTGCTGGCTATCTTACGACAAGGATTTACCAGCTCAACCAAAGCTTGAGTTCCATGCTCGAAAGATTATGCTCTCGATTTTCTCGGATTGGCAGCGCGAGCTGTTATGGAAACTTCTCGTTAATAAGCAGACAATCGATGTTGACGTCTAGGGCGAATAACTCGCGAAAGTGGGCAGCAGCTTCGCGAAAGCAGTGTCCAAAACGACTCAGTGTCGTAGTTCGTCATAGTAGCGCGCGATCTCACATAGCAAAGTCGACACACCACTTCTGAAGAAACTGGGCTGGACCACGGTACCACATTCATCCTACGTTCCGATATTGCCCCATTTGATTATCATCTCTTCCGCGCCCTCAAAGAGCATCTGCGGGAAAGAAATAAACAAAGACGATAACCAGCTCAGAAGTGTTCTCCACCGACTTCTTCAATTGCCAGCCTTATTTTTCATGAGAAGAAGGAATCCAATCTTTGCCCAGCGAATGAGTTGTATATCAATGATCATGATGGATGAGAATGGTGATTGAATTATTTCTTTCAATAAATGAAATGAGCGGAATGGCCTTGCATAGGTCACCATGCTCGACGCAGACCACCACCATGAAAGACAGTTGCTCAGAGAGAAAAGATCAAAAATCGCTTCAATAAAAGTGGCAAATGCAAGAAAATTTGAAACACCCATAGAGATTTGATAGAGCAGCATTATCCCTTGAATATGACCATTTGAATAGAGAGATAAGTAGAGATTTTGAGTAAAAACACCTAAAAACTGACCCCCTTGGAATAGTATTCACTATCGAAACATGATAATCTTCATTTAGGTTGAGTATGACCGACACAATTACGCCAATTATCACCTAAAACATGGTATTTTATCAAAAATGAAATAAGAAACTTGTACATTCTTCTTTTAGCTAGCAGTCACACGATGAAAACATTCGCGTTAAACTGTTTCGAGAAGAATGCACCACAAAATGCAACATAAAAAAACAGAACGTCACCCACTAAAATAAGTTCCAGAGGAGGCGGCACCGGAGAGAAGCGCTTTACTCGTGGGTTTATGAAGGTTCTACCAAGATCCAGAAACAATATCCCGAAAACCGATATTACTACAGCGGTCACGTTTGCCGATGGAATGGAGTAGACTAGATCAAGAATCATCTGGAAGACTTTTTCATTCATGTACAGCCTTCTATAGTAATCATCTCAAGCGTATGGTGAAACGTGTTCAAAATTTCATTTTCTAAAAAGAAATGTTTCACAAAACAGTGCCTTTATTATCAATTACCTCGATTTGATTTATAATCCTTCTAGCTAGAAATACGGAGCTAATATATACTATAAGAAACTGACTGAGAAAAGAAAAACACTGCAATTTTACATTAGTTAAGACGACTAGGCAACTACCCACTTCGATCAACTAACCTTGATAAGCATCCCAGCTCCCTCATGCCTGGGTAGCTTTACTCCAAGAACTTTGTTGAGCTGCGAGACAAGGACGTGTGCTGCAGAACCAGTGGTGAATCCTGATACCAACGGATCACACAGATATGTGGTGAGAAAACCGAGTTGCAGCACTCCAAGTAGTATCTGAAATTTCCGTCAAATTCAACTGTACCATATTAGAATGTGTAATACATTTTCTCCTATATACTTATCGAATTATATGATCTTTATCTATCATACTCAACATTTATACTGCCAGATCCAAAATAAATCAGTTAAGTAAACTTTGTGACAATTAACGATTACGTTTAATAAGTGTAAAACATACCCTACTCTCCCAAAGTATTACAGTACTTTCATCACTAGATCATTTTCAGCATCCTATACCTTCTATAGGTTTCTTACGCTCGTTGGGGGGCGCCGCGAGGGTGATCCTCACTCCCAACGCTCTGCGGCAGTCAACAGCAAACGCCTCATAGAACGGCAAAAGCAGACTTTTCTCGCGATTGCAACGAGACGGAATCAAACCGTATTATACGATGTTCAGGAAGAGGACAAAAAGCGAGCTGAATGCTAGAAGTGCTGTGTGTAGTAGTGATCCCCATAATGAAAAAAAAAACAGTGAAACGGATGAAATAAAAAGAAAGTGTCTTTAATACAGTTATAGCCAAAACCTCGTTTACGCTGGCGATTTGTCGGTAAAGTATCTGGTCTTACAGACATGGCTTGGGTTAGAAAGCCTACAATCGATTGGTCGCGTATCGTTCCACGGTCGACACCCTACATCCTACTTGGCAAGCAATGCGCCGCGTATGTAAAACTTAATTTTATTTTCCCCGCTACACTGCAGTAAAACTATCTTTACAAAAAGTAACCACAGCGTTGGTATTGTCAAAAGTGACGTTATCGAATGGCTACTTTTAATTTAAAGGAAGAGCTCTGTTCTGCGAGAGATATGAGTGTACGGAGCACGGATGTTTTCTTTCTAGTGTAGCTTTGGATAAACGCTTTTCAAAAAAGTAACGCAGTAATCAGAGATTTAAGTATTTGACTAAATACTAACACAATAAAAAGTTTTTGCCTAGCAAAGTGAGTCGATTACTCACTTGTCCCAAATAACATACAAGAATTAATTTATATTCCACAAGCTATTAAATGATCACAAAATATATGGTGAAAACTGTGTCTGGTGAAAATTCGCTATGCAGTGTTTCCCGTATATGAGACACGCCGTTAGGAACGAGCAGATACAGCTGCATACATGCCGTCGCAAATGGATTAAGGAGATTTAGCTATAATTCTGGGATTTTAATGAAGTTATGCTAGTTTTTTTCTGCTTTGAGGCAAAAAGTATGCTAATGAAATGCTAGCCTGAATAACGCCAACAATGAACGTCAGAGCACTTGTTATTACAAGTGGATCCACATCACCGATCGGAGTTGTTGAGTTACCCGAGAAAGGGTCAGGATCTGGTGCGAAGCGAATTAGGCAAGCGCCAACCATCAGAGAAGCGACAGCAAATACACCTGAACTTCTTAACATCCGAAAACAACTACGAATTTTTGAAATATCGATATTAGTTGTTTGAAAATCAATGCTGAATTCGTGATTTTCTCTTTCTCGTATAATTCTTGGCAATGAAGAAAAAGACTACAAATCAGTGTGAAGTTCATCTTGTGCGCTTTCTCTATGTATAACTTACTTCCATCTAAAGATATTTTTTGACCGATTTTACTTCCTAGAATTTCAGATATCAAAACTACAATGTTGACAAAGCTATTTTACGATTTCAAAATAAGACGTACACAGCGCACACGGCTCATAACATCCATGAGGTGTAAGGCCAAAGAATTATTAGTGGAAGCACATGCAACGTTAGATACAGATATTTTGTTGTGGTGAATACGACCTGGAGAATAAGAAGCGTTGTGGACGTCTTTCTACCATGAACGACGCTGAGGCGAAGATTATCTTATAAGCGAATCCGCTCCGAAGTGTCCGATAATTGTCAAAAGAACGTAATTCAAGCATTTCAACTGTTTCAAAATATTTAGACAATCGAAAAGTCAAATATTCTTTATATAAATGGCGCACGAAATGGAGGACAGTCGAAGAAGTCGCCACTTTGAGGTGTCGTCAAGTCTTCTTTTGTGAAAAATGAAAGGCCCATGAATCGTATGTACTGTGCGTGTGACTAAAAGTAGATCCTTTACGACGACCGGAGACAACTGACTCAGGAGATTGACTGTGTTGAAGATTTGTAGCTTTTCCCCAAGCGAATTTTCCTTGAAAAATTCAACATATCCATTTGGTGGTGCAGAGCTATCTTGTCCACTATAAAAGGGAACACTGGAAGCTTTCGATATTAGTCAATCCCTGAAAGACAGTCAGCATTCGTCTTCGATTTTCAGCTTCGTTTTAGGTTACTAAATGCATTTTTGGCCTTTACAATGATGCGCAATGACCTACCGATGAATTAAATGAATGCCCCATTCTCGCAACAGGTCTGGTACTAATTCACTGACCATGGAGAGATGGAATGTTTGATAAGTCCTAAGCTCATTATCGTGCTATCTAATACAATTTATCGATCATATGTGTCGTACAGCTCGTCTATCCACTGCGCCACGCGCTTCAATAGGTGCTTTGCTCAAAATTCGTCCACTATAGCATCGCGAATCTGGGAAAAAACTAACACTGCAAAGGTTCGACGGCTGCGTCTCGCAATGGGCCCATGAAAGTTATTGATTTTCTCCCGCAACGACGCGCGATGAAATGTCATTTTATCTAGGATATCAATGTTAAACGAGCTGGGCTACGGAACTCTAGCACATCATCTATTCTTGTCATACCTCTCTTCTGCCAACTACTACCACCGCTTTAAACAACTTCACATTTTCCTGTGCGAGAAATCCTTCCAAAACTAAGTCGAGGCCGAAACTACCTTCAACGACTTCACTGCCACTATAGGTCCACAATTTTGGGCTACTGGAGCGAATAATCTTGTTTTTTATTAGTAAAGATATGCTGGCAGCGTGGCTCTTAGTTTAACTACTAAAGTTATTTCGAGATGAGAAGTGCCACTTTAAAAATAAGAGCTGAATTGCGGCATTGATTTTCGAACAATTTAATACAAAGGCTAATGAAATAAGTGGTTAACTACATGCACTTAGTCCCATTTAAGAAGAGCTGAAATATTCGTTTTCCATTTACAAAGTCATTTTCAAACATTCAAATGCTGCCTGTCGATTTCAACACGTATGACCACGAAAGCGGTTGAGACTTTAAAGTAACATAACTGTTTAGAGTGACCTTCACTGATTCTACATGTCTTTGCGAACAGGAAACAAACTAAGATCATTAATTGGTATGCAATACATTCGACAACAAAAAAGGATTGAACTTGCGTTTCACTCATACCGTGGGCATTTGCTACCATTACACCACCGATGTCAATTCTCTATTACCACTCTTTCTTCGAAACATCGTATCGCAGCGGTCAGCAATCGGCATTAAACCCTATGCTGACAGCCATTCGAAATGCGTAATCTAAATGATTTTTATATTTCCACTGCTTTTCATCAAAACGGTGGCACACTGGTGTAGTGGTAGCACGCGTCTACGGTCCGGGTGAAACGCGAATTCCTTTCTGATGGGGAATGTTTTACATACCACTCAATACTTCAAAAGGCACATATATAACATCATACCAATGCTAAAAAGCAGTAGGAATAGAGAAGTCGTTAAGAAGAAACTAATTCATCCAGCAAACATAAACTTCTTTGATTTCTAAAGTTCATAGAACGTATTCTCTCTACTTTTTTTTTAAAGTAAAATCCTGAAAGAGTATTTCTTGCTTTTTAAACACTAAAAGGTCACTAAAAGGTCACTAAAAAAGTCTAAACTCATTGTCGTTCTAATGTCGCACCCAAAAAGAAAAGGAAAACCTTTTTACCATTCTCACTTCTTCCACTTTACGCCTACATAATGTATTTGTAGAAAACAGTATCCAATAATGGATTTTATCTGATTGTTAAGAAACAGTAATATACTGAAATTGATATCAACCTATTGAGATGTGACGTGAAGTTCCAAAGAACATGTAAATGGTGGAGGAGAAGAATGACGAGTACATGCCGTAAACGGGAGGAACGTTAGCCAGACTTGCATAGGCCATACCTGCAATCATAGCAAATGTTTAGCATTACACCCTGATTCTAGACGTTTTAGAAAACATGAATGTCAACACCGCAAGAAATCAGTGCTGATTCAGTACAAGATATAATATAAAAAGGGATTAGCAATAAATATATCTTACAGTAAAGATATTCCAATACGTGGAGGTACATTGTTATTTTTTGTTCCTACCTTGAGGTACGTGCATTATTCCAACAGTCAGTCCAGCTATAAGATCTCCATGAATATATTCCTTCCACTTGTAACTGAAATTAAAGCTGGAGTTAGACCCACCCATACTAATTACAGAAGAAATTAAGCAAGATTCCTCTACACCTCAAAAGCTTCTTGAGTGTATATATATATATATATATATATATATATATACATACACATATACACATATATACATATATACATATATATATACATATGTATGGCTAAACTAAATATCATTCAAATCTACTCCGTTACACATCGATTAATTTATTTCGTATTAATCACAGTAGTTTTCGTAAGTGGTGTTTAACTTCCTTCCATGGACTAATGAAACATGCAATTATACTGTAATTTCGCGAAATCAGCGGAAATAATTGTTAGTTTGAAGATAAGGAAAAACCTTTAGAACAAGAACTTGCTTCTACTATCAATTAGCAACAAACTAACAAAAAAGAGCCCTTTTTTTTCTCAAAAAATTCCACAGAATCTGTAACGCGCAATGTAATTCAATTAAAAGAGTACATACTAGAACCATTAAAGAGCGATGTTTTCTCCCAAATTTACTACACTCCACCTTTATCCTCATTCACCATATTACATAATGAATTACATCGTACTATAGATTGTAATCAATCTAAGCTACGGAGTCTCCACCATTTACTTCCAAAATTGATCATCTCTCTTCGTCACACCTCGATCTTCTGCTGATGTTCACTGGTCTATATGGAACAGCAAAACTCTAGTTGGGCCTGAATGAGAGACCGTACGCCCATAGTGTGCTTGTCTGGCTGCGACCATCGTGCCCATATCTTACATGCGCGTATGCGCAGATTTCGGTAAGACGATCCTTCATAAGCCAGAGAATAGAACAGCGATCTCGAGGATCAAGACAGTCTCGTCTTTAAAGACTACGGACTACTAATTACTAATCAAATTATGTTCTAGTGCTTTTTATAAACCACGATAACACGATTTAAGTTGTGTCCACCCGCACGAAACTGGCTGCGGTCGCGAGTAAGAGCAAAGAAAACGTAATTTGTGATATCTGTACTTCACCGTTAGAGCTTCTTTTGTCAAGCGTTTTTTTCCGCCGTGATAATGTGATATGATCAGACAAGACGTGAAGAAGTTACGTTAAGTTTGCTCATTCTAGATAGAAGGAATGGTTTTTTCTTCATATTATCCAAAATACATATCAATCATGAATCCGCATTTCAAAAAGTATGAGCTAACAAACCACCTGAACAACCATCAATACTACTATCTTTTTCGTAAACGAGCCGAATCCGTCACATATTGGGACATTTCTCTGAATCCTCAGTCCTCTGGGGATCTCGAGAGCTCGTTTTTATACAATTATTTAGGGCTCTTTTTGCTGAAGACAGATTTCTACAGAAACTTCAGCAGTGCTAGATAGCTCCAGAAACGACAAATCCAATGCTGCATTCGTTTTTTTGTAAACGCCTTGACAGTATAGTGCAGCAACCAAGAGAATATTACGCTTTACCTTCGACGCACATTATTTGTTTGGCTAGCGTCTGTGCTCGGCTTTCTACGAATTTCAAAAGCTATATGATGGCATAAGTCTCAGGAATTCTAAAACTGAGTTTGATTTTTGAAGGGTTTCAAAGAGCTCGCTCTGTGAGAGTGCAAAGAATATTTCGTTTCGCCCTCGGAGCAGTTTGCTCGTCCTTGGAACTGATAGCGCCTCTATTTGGCAATATAAAGTAGAAATAGAAAACTACTACTCATAGGACAATAGATCAAAACCTCTCGTACAATCTTAATGCCAGAAACTCAAAAAGTTCTTCCAAAACGGTAAGGAGAATTCCAGACAATATTGTTAACGCGCCTTTGCGAGGCGGCAACTGAAATCGATCGTTGCTCGCTTCTCCGCTATACCCTCATTTGTTTTGATTCATATATCTCCAAGAGAGGAGAGTAATACTCTTCCGCTCTATGAAGGTCATCTTAAAAGCCAAAGCCAGTTTCAGTCACCGTTTTTTCATGTCATCGAATTAATTTGAGTTAACAAGAAATTTTTTTCGAATTCTTTCGTTTCGATTGATTAATTTTCAGGCATTTGAGCTTCTTTTTTCACCATCGTTTAGAGAAGGTTCTTGCGGTTATTTTGATATCCAACACTTATAAATTTGTTTCAAGATGCAATTGTCCCGAGAGCAAAAACATTGCTGATGCTACACGAGTAACGTTTGGGTTCAAATGCTGCTGAGATTACCGCCGGATCAGCAAGGCCTGACGCGACGGAACACTTAAGAGAAGTGCAGTTTTTGATCGCTCCAGTAAATTCAAGACTGGAAACAGAGATTTGACGCCCAAGCAAGGAGCCGATGGGCCACCAGAAATTGAGCAGCTAGCTTTTTGAATGCGATTGTTTGATTCAAAAGACACCGAGTTTTACCGCCGCGAATGATGAAACTGCAGGAAAAATAGGGGGAAGTGATTGAAGTTGAAGGAGAATACAACGACTAACCATTTGTTGCTTTTATTTGTTGAAAAAAGGATAAAGTTGCACAATAACGAAGAAGTCCGGAAAATTTCTTGCTAACCCAATACTGAAAGCTTAGTGAAAGCAAAGTACAGATGACAGTTGTGCAAGAAATTCGCACCAAAGGTAGAACACAATTTTTCCCTGGTATTTAGGGCGCACAATCAAGGGGCTTTCCAAAATCATGTAATGAAATCACCGAAATTCAAGTCGAATTACTGCTGAAAGTCTAGCTGAAAGTGATAATGGCCCAATCTCAAAAGGGTCAATGAAAGATTCGGGAGACCAACAGTACAAAACCCGGATTTTTCAACTTTCTTATCACGTCTTCAAAATATTTTTGGATCAATTATTATAAATTCCCAATTACAGGCGATGGTCTTTTTTTCAGTATAATATGACCAATCAAACGATCATATCGCAAGCTAAAAGTTCTTAGTCTATGAAAACTTCGGATTACTAGTGAACGTGTCATTCACAATTACTCAAGATGAACGAAGCATCACTTGTGAAAAATTTCAACGGATTGGAAAAAAAACAAAAGATTACTTTGGCAACCAGTGCAGTATTGGCATAAACGACGTGAGAACGTCGGTGAATTTGGATATGCACGTCTCTTTCTGCCGGCTCTTCTCACCATTTTCTTTTTCCACTTCTCGTGAAGGCATCTGATTCAACTGAAACTTTTCCGTTGTTCTGAGTAAAATAACATATCTGTAGTATAATATTTACTTCACACATCTTCTGACTCTGAATACTTCCAGGTTAAAATTTTTTTAGAATCTTTGAAATTTACTATTAGAAGTTTCACGCGAAGGAATGGCGTGTGCTCATTATCTTCAGGTTGGCATAAAGTTAACTGGATCTTTTGCGAATGACACTAAACATCAATCTAAGCCTGTGGTTTACGTCTAGTATGTTTTGGACAGCCCAAATCACAAAGATATGGAAAGCTAACTCTTTTTGAATGACTTCAAGGATTACCTTGTCGTTCTTAACAAAGGTGAAAAAGAAAAATATGCTATTACCGCAAAATGACTTCAAATTAAATACAAATTCTATATGAAAATATCTACTTCAAAAACTTTCTTCAGACTCTTCAAAATGCATTTTCAGTGGTTTACTATGAATGACGTGTGCTTGCTAATAACACTGGAAATCCAGTCTTTATAGTCTAATGTTCGCTGTGCTTTGGATAGCTTACATCGAAAAAATTTGGAGAGACCACACTTTCTAGATGTCTTTAAGGATTTTATTGCCTTTTTTGACAAAGGTGAAAACGAAAAAATATGTCGTTGTTTGCATATGACTCTAAAGTGGATACAAAATGCTGCATAAAAAATCTACATAACGGAAAACTAGGTAGTAGGCTCATATATAGTTTATCTGTAGTCGGGAACACAAAAAAACATGTTTACCACACCAGTGTAGGCTGTAAGTTAAGATGATATCACACTTATATGCCATAATGGGCAACTAAAAATGGAGAACTTCCCGGTTTTTTCCTTACTTTTTCGCGTTTACTAACGCTAGCTTTACTGGTACAAATACTCGCCACAAATTGAGAAGCTATAATTCAATGAAGGGATTACGGACGCTGTAAAAGGTATTAACGTTTCAACATTTCCATCTCTCTAGACACTTCTAATTCTAGAAACTCCATCACGTTTATAAGAAAAACGAAGGCAATGAAACAGCGCGAACAGGTCTCTTATAAGTGTTTTTTCATATCTTTGTTATGAGAGAATTCTGGCCGATTAGTTTAACAGTCTCGCGAAATTGAAGGCCTTTTTAACAACCCTTTACGAATTCCTGCCATCGTAGAAGTTCAGGCCGATATGTGTAACATTTTCGGAGAGTTTTATGAGAAAAACAACAATAGAAATGGTAGCAACAAAGAATTATATACCATTAAGTAAGAATAGAGCTCGTGTAATGCGTAGTATTGGGGGTATTTTTGCAATTCACTTATAATGGTTTATTGTTCGATCGTGCTAACCAAGTCCTCCAGCCTCCACAGTTCCAGTGTCGCGATATCATGGCACACTTCTATGGGAGAATTTCGCACACTAGTAGCCTCTGTCAGCTCTTAGTATAAACCAAATTTACATATAATCACCTCGACAATGTTAGATGAACTTGAATGCATGGCACAGTCAGCAGACATTGATGAGCACCAGGCGCTTGAAACCTTTATCTTTTCAATGAGATAGAACAGACCGAAGAAAAAGTGTTCGATATTTCCCGTCAAGCAAATTTCGCTAAGCAGCAGGAGATATGAAAATTTTGAAAGAAGATAATCATATGAGAGAAATAACAGGAGCAATGGAATCATATATGAGAAATAATATCAACAATAGAAATAATAGTTTGTCCGGAAATTAATGCAGGATTTGTGAATCATTCTCCGTGTGTTTGTTTGGAATAAATTTTTTCCGTTGAATATCGAACTAGACTAGATATATGCTCTATCACATCGACGATGTCAACCTATATTGTTGTAGATGGCCGAGAATGTGTTATCGAATGCACAATGCGCCGTTTCTTCCAAAGACTTCGTTTGTAAAAAATTTGAAGTCGAAGGTCACCCATGATGATGACTTGAAATCCTTGCAGGAAGAAATGCCCACAAAACTGCTCGAAAACTTGTAAGAACTCAGGAGAACTCAGTTCACGTAGCGCTCAGAGAAAATTCAAATAACATAGCAGTGTGAGATATGGATGCCGTATAAGTTTGCCATACTTTGCACTATCGACGTTGAGAAAGTTGAACGACCTGGGCTAGAACACACTGTTCCATCCTGGAAACTTCCGCTACTTCGACCACCATTTCATCAAACACCTCTTCAATTCCTTATGCAAGAACTGAATTAGAAGTAAAAGAAGGTCAAAACTGCTTCCAACAAGTTCGTCGGCTCTACGAGACCAGAGTTTTACGCAGCCAATACGAGTGAACTTGTTCCTCGAAGACAAAGATTTTTATGATGAAGTTTATTTCGAGCTGAGACATGCCATATGCATCCCAAGTTTGGGCACACCAAGGCACAAAAGTCTATATTTGTCTTCGGTGTATTCCGTGATTTTTGTAATGTGTGATATTGTGTTTGCTTGTTAATAGCCCACACTGGCTTCAATTTCATTTATTATATGACTCTATAATATGCAGTAATCTTTGGGGTTGATATTTCTATTGCTGAAAGATTGGGAAGAGATAGTGTTTTTATTAATCATTAACCTTAAAAGATCCGTGAACCACCAAGTGGCGCACTTAAGTGTTGGAAGGCGCAAGAGTTCGAAAGTGGTTAGAGATACAGGCTGGAATCCTGCATTAATTCTCAAACAAACTGAGAATAACAAAACATTTACCTACACTTAAGTAAAAATAAAGAGAAGTTAATGCATTTAACCTTTGTCAATAGGCGAGTTTCGGTGAACAATTATACATTCAACATTTTTTAAAAGGTAACAGAGGAAAAACGCACACACTAGTAATTAAGAGTAGAATGAAGAGCGCGAGTTTTATCATTGGTGTCGAATTTGTGGGAACAGCCGTTTATTGTCACTTTTTCTGCGGAGAAAGCCATTTTAGAGGAAGAGTAGAAGAGATGGAGATAACAAAACAAGTACGATACATCTGTTGAGTAAGAATAGGACAAAGTGACAGAATTTATTCTTTGATGTAAAAATTGGAAAAAGTACTTTTGTGGAAGTTAAACCATTCGAGAGAAACAACAGCACAAATGGCAGTAGCAAAGAAGGGACGTAAATGCTATCAACTGAGAATAGAACGAAAAGAACGAATTTAATCTTTGCCCATCAATTTTGGCGGAAGAACGGTAATTTAGGTGGAAGAACACAATTTATACCACTTTATTACAAGGTGAATCATTTAGAAAGAAAAATATTAGATGTGAAGATAACAACAAGTATTGTAGGTGCTCTGAAACAGGAATCGAACAAAGAAAATAAATTCAATTTTTTGCTGTAAGACAAATTTGATTAGGCAACGAGCGGTACGTGTAGGGTATTTCTGAGAGGTTCACCATTTCCGAGAAACAACAATAGAAATGAAAGTAACAAAAGAAGTTTTGTAGGTAATACTGATGCAAAGGGACCGACACCTAAATCCAAGAAGTGGCTGACAGCTCTAACTGAAGACTAATCGTTCGTTGCACTTGCTAATAGTGCATATACAATTCATACCGGCTGAACTTCTCCAGCTAGCAAAGAGCCCCGCCCATTTTGCTGTACACTTCGCCATAAAAGTCGGTTATTCTATCTATTTTGGCCGACGTTTCAAAGATTTTTGTGTTCCATATTTTTTTTAGTGTTCTCCTCTTCCCTCAACATAGGCTGTGAGAGTGTTCCAAGCCCTTTCAAGGTTCGTACGTAGCGATACCGCCAAAACGTACGTAAGCCATTGACGTGCCATCCTCGAAAAGGCTTGAAACCTTGCAGCCTAAATTGAACTACTAAAGCGGGCTTGAAAAGCAGTCGATCGAAAGGCCATATCTCCTGGGTATTCATATAGAACTCTTGCGAGTGGCAAAAAAAGATCTTGTCCGCTATACTAGTACGCTGATATGAGTACATTAATTATATGATGGCATAACTAAATGCAATAATTTTATGATGCCATAACAATTCATCATCATAACGATTGAGAATGTGGCAATAAGAGTTACCTGACAACATTCACTTCTATAAGTCATGCACATAGTAGCCGATACTGGTTTTCAAACAACTTTTGATAATTTCTCAGCAACTAAATTACTTCAGGAATTGAGAACTTATCAGGCTTGTAGAGCAAAGTTTACTCGATTGCAGAAGGAACGCATCATCTAGTAAAAAATTTTCTTGATGTGTTCTACGAAATAAGTCCGTAAAAGCGCACACCGACAGAAAAATTGGCTCCTGCGAGGTGAAGAACATTGGGATTTCATTTTGAAAGAAAAAAAATGAAAAGCTGCTGTATTGCTTGCGTGGATTTTCGAGCAAAGAAATATCTAAATCAATTTGAAAAATCAAATAAAGTTGATCATAAGGTAAATTGTACTTATACAAAGTCAAAAGACTGAGATATCTGTGATCAAAGGAACTACCCGAGACGCGAGGCAATGGCTGTAACGCACCTATATAATCGCAAAAAAAAAAAACAATCACGATATTTACCATCGCTATGAGGAGCGGAATAGGATGAAAACCACCGTTTTCACGAGTATTTGTCTTTATGACTCAAAGTGCAATATAGAGCATTTGCCCTTATGATGTAAGTAAACCTCGTTCTTGAGCCTTTGTTTCATTTTTAAATTCTCTTTTGCTTATGTGTTTTTTTTTCCCTATATAACTAACATCAGTGCTAAAGCGACTAGACTTCTACGGGCCGTCAATATCAAAGACGCTTCTTTATGTAGAAAGCCAAAAGTTTATCAGTTTCCCAAAATTATATGGATGATTGTATCAGGGGCCAAAGAATGACAATTTCAATGAACTTGACATTGAGAGTGACCGAGAAAAGTATAACATTGAAGGTAGTGAAGACACTAAGGCCAAGGTAATTTTCGCAATCCCTATCGCATATTAGGTACGAAGTAATGCGAGCGATTTGAAGTTCTTGATAGTGACGTGACTAACGAGTGGTTAGATTATGTAATGCCTCACAACCATTGTCTTCTCTAGAGTAGTGAGTCTGGACTAGATGTTCGGTGCGCTGAATCGACTCAAATCTTATTTTTTTTCCATGATTATCACTTCGGATAAGGTGCTGAACAAAGTCAAAGGGTTCTTTCTGATTATGAGGGAACAAATGAAAAACCGATCTCATTCGTTGGAGAGGAACCTTTCATAGGAGTGCTAGTAATCATTTGAAAGCTGAGACTTGAGGTTACCGCCCCACGTTGCCATTTTTTTAAAACACCCTATTATAATGTTGTAGCGTCCACATCAAAGAATATGTTTAACACTCGCCTTTTGCCTACATATTTATCACAAGTTCGATTTGCTGGAAGCCGAAAAGCATATCAATGTGTAGAGAAACTTTCGTAGTATCTTAGTCAGTCGATTTATCTGAAGTTTCTTTTGAAGCGGAGGAAAAATTCCCAACTGTATAACAAAATATTAGTCCTCCGCCTCGCCCCACTTCCGCCACGGCTTTCGCCTTGTCGAATAGCTTGTAAGCAACGTCACCAAAACGTAAAATTAGATGTTAATCTCTTTGCTAAACCGTATTTCCAGAAAATAAAACATTACTCTATCAGATGATTACTAATAGTCCAAAGAAAGAGATCTGTCCGACAAAGTGTGAAGCACGAATAAAAGACCAGAGGAGACCAAAAGATTAAAAAAAACTTTTTAGAAAGCAAACACATTTTTGAGTTCTTTGAGGCTTGTGCTATTGTTTGAGTGCTAGCACTCTGAGGAAGGAGCTTTGTCCAGCGAAATATAAGAGATAAGAGAAAAAACACGTGGTTTTATGAACACAATTTTATTTTGAATGTTACAATGTTATAAAGGGTTGTTATGAATTACCGGCGACGTGGAGCTGTAGCCACAAGTCTCAGTTTTTGAGTAGTCACTAGAACTCCCATGAAAAGTTCTTCTCTAGCGAATGAGATTGATTCTTCATTAGTTCCTCCTAATCAGAAAGAACCGTTAACAGATATAAACGAGAGTAAGACACGTCGTGAAAATTTTCAACTCTTGAAAAGCAAGAAGATTAATCGATGTGTTCTCGAAAAAGATTTGTTACAAATCCATGGTTCAAAAAGTACTCAGATATTCGTTTGGTCTAACCTCATCGTCCTTTCGGTTCACAACTAATTCCAAAGGACAGATTATCCAACTTGTTAATTCGTCTCGACTTCACAAAACATGCAGTCTGTGATGGAGGCAAGTTGCGCAAAAATGTAAGATAGTGGAAGACCGTACAGGTAATCTCTGAGAGAAGGAGAGAGCGACGACCTCGGTAGTTGAGAGGAAAAACATAACTCGGAAATAACAGGTAAAGGTAAGCGCGGCTCGAAGCCACCTCAGATTTCGAGCTCTACTCGTAACTCATCACTCTTATCGTCGTATTTCACGCTATACCTTGCTATTAAATCAGAAGTTAGGCAATAGGTGAGATTGAATTTGTAATCACTAAGTAAGTTCAGATGCAGAATTTTCGTATGATTAATTCCAGATGAGGGGCGCCGTGGCCGAGTGGTTGTGATGATCGTCACGGCGCGTGTGAAGCCGAGCTCCACCCTCAACACTCTCGAGTAGTCAACAAGAACGCCTTAGGAACGCCACAGCCAAACTATCCTCAAGATTGCAAGAAGAGATGCTTGACCAGTATTTTATGTCTTTCAAGGAGAAGAAAAACGAATTGAATGCTTGAAGTAGGAATCCGCACAATGAAAAAAATTGTGATGACGGGTCGTGTGAATAAATAAACAAATTCCGGATGACAAAATGCGTACGATTGCAGTCGTGTCTTGGAAGAACATCTGAATAACGGAGACGTTCGGTTGGCTGCTTTGAAGCCATACTAGAAATTCAGATAAGAATATGACTTGTTTTGAGCCAATAGAATCGTTTTGAGCGGGTCTGTAAAAAAAGGCGGTCAATACAAGAGGCATGATTCATTATAAAAGCCGCAAGCTCGACTGCGGGTCACCACAACGTCAGGTAATACTATCATCCGACTTGGGGTGATTATTTTTTACACGGCGTCGATTCCTTTAGAAGATTATTTAGCCTCAAGGGATCGACGGAACCGAGAGAGGGTGCTACTGATGAGTCTCAATAAAACAAAATAGGTGCCTATACAGCACTAGACCTATCGGCTCAAAACAATTCATATCCTTACCAGATTATATCGTTCTAAGCGGGTCTGTAAGAGAGCGGTCGATAGCAGAGATAGAAATTCAGTTGTAGGGAATGTAAGGAATGTTACATAAGTCCTTTACTGCAAAGATTAAAAAATCGTTAATATACTGACTATATATTGAGGTTGTAAAGCTGTATTTTGAACAGTATGTAAAGGCAACTGATTACAGGGATTTTGTGAAATCTATTCATGTGACTGTGCAGTTTATAATATTGATTGAATGTTATGGAAATAACACTTCGGAATAAAAACTATGTGAAAAACATTGATAAGAGCCTAGTACAGAGAATAGTTTTGGTGACGCTCATTACACAGATGTATTTTACAATTCACTTGCACAACTCTTGCTACTATTTTATCAATGGTAAGCAAAATAATTTTGGAAATTTTTGGAAGAATATTCTTGGGTGCGATGTTTGTAATATTGGAAAACCTCATGTACTTTTTATTTTATAAAGATCATAATGAAGATATGCCCCTGGTTGCCGAATTTTGATGAGGAAGTACAGCGGCGACGTCTCTGTTCTTCTCTGAACGGTAATAGTCTCTCTAACAGCTACCCTCTTCACCAATGACAGTCTCTGCCCTACAAAACGAACTCTTCCAATTTAATCTTTTCTAAATATTAACTGCAAAAACTAGGTTTCTAAGTAATCTGTGCTAGAGGAGCTGTAAGGACCAAGTACAAAGATTATAACGAAAAACTTTCGTGCTGATAAATATACGACCGTAAAGAATATGACAAGGATATCAATTCACGCTGGTCAAATCAAATTGCCCCCACATATGAGTGCAAGTTTGCTTAGTCCAGTCCTTGGGTGTTAACTAAGGATAGAGCACACGTGGCGTAGAGGTTAGAAATGCCGCATGATACATAATAGGTTAGAGAAAAAGTTCTAAGAAAATGCTTGCAAAACATTTATTCATTACGCCCGTACAAAGACAAAACTAATAGTCAGAGTACACCCCAATCTATTACTAAAAGAGCCGTCGATTCGACCGTGAACCCCATATTCATCAGGCGTTTTATCTCCCCAGTGGTAAATTGGAGCCAAACTTGCAAGGAGATTAGCAACACTGATCCGATTCTCAATGACGACTAATTTCACCCCTATGTGGTACAAAATTTCAAGAATTTTACTCTACACAGAGTCTAAATATACTCACTACAATTCAAACGCTAGTCAAATGAGCAGTTTTTTACGCAACTTTTTTTTAATCTTAGATGACCCCTTGATTAAATCTCACTCTACGAGGTGTTATATACCATTCGGATATGATCTAACTCTACGGTACCAAGTTTTCTGAAATCCGATTCGTTTCCTCATAATCATCGTCCATTCGAATCCTCTTGCAATTTGCGTGGTGTTACGACATCTGCTTGGAAAGTTCGTTTCTCTTGTGAATTTCGTAGAATACTGGTTAAGATGAACTCCTTGAATCATGGAGATGAATGAATTAAGGCATTTCCACGAGACTCCGCGAGATTATTGAGTTAGGGTCAAACCAACGTCTTGTTTCCTGATGGCTTGTATCGCTAACTACTCCGCACAGCTCTCTTTTGATGAACACCCAGTAAAAACACCTTGGATGAGGTATCCTATCCATTTTCAAGACCCTTCAACCTTTTCCTTGTCCTATATTGTATGATGCAAAAGCGATTACATATTCATTGAACAGAAAAATTTTCAGGTAGAAAAAAAAGGTGTTCTAACCAAAATTTATGTAAACTTTCAGTATATCGTAACAGAAATCAGTCCAGTGACGTCAAAATTCTAGATAGATATACAAATATATCGAATAAGCAAAGAAAAGAGAAAGTTCTTGGTAGTTTTAGATTGAAGAATTACATGAACACCACTTTTTATATCTGATCTTTTATCGGAAATGATCACTCAAACAACATTTCCGCTCTGTGTGGCATTAAAAGAAAATAAAAAATTGAGTTTATTTCCATTGGGCGGCACGCGATAAAAACCACCTCTTTCGTTGAACAAGAACTTTTGTTAAGAATGTTAGTATCATTGGAAAGTTTAAATCTCTGGCTAGCGCGATACGTGGCCTTTTTTTCCAAAACACTTTTCACAACGCTGTCAAATTCAATATTAAATTATGTTTCACATTAACCGCGCAATTCAACTATACTTCGCTGCAAGTACGAAAAACACGTGAACTTGTAGAGAAAATCTTTTTGCATCAAAGTTAAACGTTTTATTTGGAGTTTTTTTTTTTTGAAGCGGAGAAACAATTAGTGACTGAGCAACAGAAATCGCACTTTCACGTGATCCGCCGAATCACCGATCGGTCGATGACAGCGTCGGAACGGCAGCATCTGGTCCGCGCTCCCCTCCCCCTCCCACCTCCCCAGCCAGCAGAATAGGCAAAATCTACATGCTCGCCTATGTGGATCCTTATTTTCTTCAATACAATGTGGAGAAACGGTCCTTCCAAAAATAAGCATAGCGTTGAAATCTTTAAATCTTACGCTATTCAGTGACTAACAGTTTGAAGAAACAGCTCTGTTTTCCGAAAAAAAGGCGCGTGTGAAACACAAATGATCTCCCATCGCTGAAGCGTTATAAATGAGTCTTTTCAAAAAGCAGCCATGTATCGCGCTATTCGACATTTAGGCTTTCAAATGATTACTAATATCCCTATGAAAAATTGTTTTCCAGCGAAAAGGATCGGTTTTTCATTCCGTACTGTCCAACGGAAAATCACCAAGAATTGGAATGTTGTAGGCATAGAGGAGAAAGAAAAATTGCCTCCTAAGACCTCTTACAATCTTTTATAAGAGAAACAATGAAATCTATGATTGTTGACTGTCGTGCGGAAAAGTGTGTATGTGGCGTAGTGGTTAGAGATGCTCCGCATCGCACAGAAGTTCGATGGTTCGACCACGCGCTCATGGCTCGCCAAGCCATACATCTCTCCGGTGTATGTAAATTGGCACCACGCTTGTTTGGGAGGATTAGCAGTACTGACGCGGTGCAGCAATAGGCCACAGGTAGTCATTGTGAGAGGAAAGATGTGCATTCAATCACCTTAAAAGAAGCTAAAAATTGAAGACGAATGCAATGTGTACCTTGAGTGATTGATCAACGCCGAGAGTTTATTCTCTTGCTCATGGAAAACTGTCAAACAGCTATACACACTTGCATTGAATCTTATTCAGCGAACAGTACGTGCATAATTTTCAACAAAGAATAAAGTTATTGACAAATTATAAAGTTTGTACGTTGAACAATAAATGATAATAACATTGACACTCAACTTTTGAATATATTTTCTGCCTTGGTCATTTTTGGCCGCAGGGCACGGTGTGAAGTATAATTACAGTAGTGCATAGATACGTGCAGGACTTGGAACGGGAGGTGGCTTTGAATCCACGACTGCCCTTTCTGGGGCTCAAGAAATTTTTCCCTGCACCATCGAGGCCACCGGGAAGGGTGATACGCGGGTTTAAAGCCACCTCAAGTTCCAGGTTTCGCACGTATCTCAGCAACTTGTGGACATATTGCCACGTTATATCTACGTTTACGTAAGTGTAGGTTCGAACGTTGTCTAGAGGTGCCCTGCAACATGTGGTCAATAATTCGGTCTCACGTTGTGGGCAAATGAAGTTCCTCGCTCCCATTGGACTCGGATAATTGATATTACACTTGTGTAGAAGGATCAATAACAATGGCAAAATAAAAGACCAAGTATGCATCCAATCCTCGGCAATGGAACGCAGCTATATGCATGCTCTAGCCCCCAAAGCTAGTGTTGATGCTCAACACTCTGTCCACTGGCTTTCAGCCTTCTTTGGTTTCATGATTCTCTTCAACAATCTGCGCGAATCGCGGGAAAACCAATCAAGCCATCAAAACTGAAATAATTGGGCGACATTTTTCACATCACTAACCAACCAACTATGCAAACATCGAGTCAAAAAACAGAAAAAGAATTGCTCAATGTCAACAACATTGAGAAGAATTGCAACCATGGTGGAAATCGAAACAGAGTCACTTGAGACGTAGTAGTGAGAAATCTGAATGGATAATATGAAAAATCTTTCATCTTCCCACACTCTTATCGACTTTCATGCATCTACCATTCACATATTAGTAATATGCATAATAAAGGGAAACTTTTGAATATATAACCTGATTACATAATTGAGCCTTTCATGAGGTCTGTTATGGCACCTACAAAGTGCTATACACGTGTTCGTTCCACTCAATTCTTTGTAAGAGTTATACCCTTACATAAAGAAGGTTCGACACCGATTATTTACAAAATCACCGCATGTTAGGTGATAAAATATAAAAGGTGTTATGAGAGCAGTCAATTGTAAAGGCTTTATTCATTTCACCAGCCATGAGCAGTCAACTGTTGGTCATTACAATGTAGGGGGATTTTATCACCTGAGATGTAGTGATTTGTTAATTCAGCGCCGATTCCTTCATGTGTAGGGTATATTCCCTTGCAAGGAATTGGCTGAACCGAAAGGAACCGTGCTACTGATGACGCTGTAGTGTGAAAACACGTCTCTGGCATTGTATAAGTGCCACGACAGACCTCATGAAACGCCCAAGATATGTTATCAGATTATAATTGTCCTGAGTGAGGTCCATAAAAGCAGTCGATTGTAAAGGTATGATCCATTTTACAAGCAAATTTTTTTATTTGAAATAGACACTAAATAACTAGAATGAGATGAATATGCAAATATAATTCTTTTATCCATTTCACGATAATGCATCTTGGTTTCCGCTTGTGCACGATTGAATCGCAAATATCGCTCTTCTGTAAGGTTTTAGCCCATAGTTTCTTTCTATTTTGAACAAGACAAAATCTCAAGAAATCAGTTCAAAATCAGATCTCAAGAAATTATTCCACAACGCATGTTTACTGATTACTCAGAAAGACTGGATCGAATGAACATAGATATCGGGCTTGAACTGCACGGAAGTACGATTATTTGTGAAAGGGTTAAATAGGCCTTACATTCAGAAAACATTACTAAGCAGTAACACCAACTAGCTCACCAGCAATGTAAAAAGTATTATTGTTGTAATTACTAATGAGCAGGAAACTACATTTCAACTAGTTTTTTTTTGTAAGCTTTAGGATTCAATTCTTATTTGTCAATCATACATGGCCTTTTCAATCATCATCTTCTAGATTATCTGTCTACAATTACTTACATCACTTATCAGGTAGCCTATTTGAGTGTTTAGCAGAATAAATGATATTCTACGAACACAGACAAATTATTGTCTCTCCACACCTATCACCGCATGTACGAAGATATCAGTAACTTATTATTTACAACTACTGCTAGCGGACATCTTGGCGAAATTATAGGTTAGATGATAGCTTATTCTGTCTAGCAGTTATCGCGGTTCGCTATGAAGAAAGTATGATTGGATAACGAGGGACGCGTCTAGTGCAGTGCTTAGAGGGCCGTTCAGCACCGTGGTCGTTGGTGAGATTTCGCGTCCAGGGCTCACAAAGACTTCTATCTCTTCGAAGTCCGTTAATTGCTTCTACTTGAGATTTTAGCAGCACTGACTCAAAGAAGTACATCATAAGTCATTGTTTAGGCAAAATATGTATCTAGTCACCTGAAACGGGGCTCAATGAACTCTAACCTATCGCTCCTTTCTTGAGGAACGATCACCAGAGAACACTTTACGTCCCAAAATCTAGAAATAGAAAGATAGCTCATTCAGCGTTGATGAATTCCTTAGGGATTTACTATTCATGTGACTCCATTGGAGCATCGCTGAGGTAATTGAATGCGTAATTGGCTTTGGGATGGGTTCGGTGTACCGGCAGCTAATGAATCAGGTCACTGTATATCCTCGGATAACCACTTCATCAATATACTTGGTCTGCTCAAGAGGAGAGTCATATAAAAGACCTCAAGCAGTGCACTACTCTTCTCACTACTGCATCACACTCACTCTCCGCTATACTATATAAACAAATAAACTTGGAAATCTTTACAAAATCTCACAACTCAAAGCTACTTAAGTAAATATACATTAGATATAATGCTCTAATTGAGTCTGAACAATGTAGGTTCTCTAAGAAGGAAACGAAAGCTTTTCTAGGAAGAAAAACGGCTAAACGGATAGAGACTTCCTTAGAGAAAACTCACTTTATCAAGAAAATCTGCGAACTTACACGAATAAGATTAAGCAAGAACGAGAAGCGTTTACCGGTTTCATAGTTTCGATAGGGGCGTGGACGGTCGACAGCAAACAAAACGCCCATCAAAGAACGAAAATTTCGCTGTCACACGGCCCGCTTTTACTCAGTCGATTCTTACTACATCACCATCACCAAGAACCTAAGTAATGAGCTCATTCGCTAGGCTTAATCGATGTCTTAATAACGATTCGAATGTGGCTGAAGCTTACTACAGAAAACGAATTAGAAATACCTCAAGGACGGAAGCATTTGCAAAATACTTTATCGAATACAAAAAGACCTTTACCGGATTTACTAAAATTAGGTTTGAATATCTTCTAACCTCGGATCGACATATGATTCACGGTTTTTTCTTTTGAGGCAAACACATCTGTAGGTGCCTATACTCCGAAAGTGCATATAAAAGTCTGTCGTCACAAATTTCGCCTATTTAGTGAGATATATTTAATTAGAATTGACCAGTCAAACTGAATATAATGATAAACTTGATCTTTATCTAAAGTTTCATAGTACAAAGAAGCAGTTTTTCAAAGGAAATTCGAAATGGTCGAGAGGCAAAGCCATTCAATTTATTCTTTTCGACTGAACATTCAATCGACTTGAATTTCCCAAATTTCATTATCCGTGAATCGACGGCAAGTATACGCAATATAATATATACATTCCTTTGAACAAACACGCCGATAGTCAGACTGTAATGGTGGATATTATTTGTACAATAAAAGCTGTGAAATTTGGTGAATGAGCGGCTTGTCTACGTAATTCCAGATGAATCACACCTTCAACAATTCTCACTTGATTGTTTGTTCCAATGGATTTCGTCCATCTAAGAGTAGAGAAATCTTTTCATTAATATCTGTAAGTTGTAAGCTGACCATCTAAAAGGATCTTTCCTTGGCAGCTTGCAGATTTTCCGCCTTTCACAATAACTACTTCGTTATTAAAAATTGGATACATTACAAATGATTTCGTACGATCACGATGTTAAGATTCGAAGATTCAAAAAAACACACTACTCTTCATGGAAAAGTGAAACGCTATGAGGTCGAGTCGTTCGAAGGGCAATGGTGATTGCGACGGCTCGCATACGCCAAAACTAGGAATCGATTCTGGACCATGGGAATAACAAAGCCATGGCGATGTATTCTGAATGAGCGAACAGACTAAAATCGCAACAGCTGTTCGTCTTCAAACTTGAGCGATAGAATCCATCCTAATGTGAACGACTGAGTAAACGCTTACGGCAGTGAAAGGTGACATGAGTTGTGCTATTAATCAGTTTGTCCATCTACAAATGTCGTTTAACTTTTCGCGACATTTCGACTACATTTCATGCACTTTAAGCTGATTTTTTTTGTCGCAGAGAGTTCTTTTGTCACATTTTTTATAGTCAATCGATGGCTTGTCGAATACAAATGCTGTGCCGGCCACAGGTCGGAAAAAGCTCTATTATTCTATATCAGAAAAAAAATATAGATGACGGTGCTGTGCTTGCATTCATAATCGCAGTATTATGTAGTAGTTAATAGTACTCCCACTCATACATGGATAGAGAAATGCAATTCTACAATCATGTCATGCTAACAGGTCCTCCATTTTTTATTTACCAAGGATTTATTGCCTGCCGACGAAGGACAACCGTGCATAGCCGAAAAACGAGCAGCTGTTTACAATAGCTGAAAATTAGGTGTGGTACGATGGACCGGCCACGTAAAGCGGTTATAGATTTACACCGGTGAAGCAATCTGCAAGTAACCCGGGCTACTTAGCTGCGAAAAAACAATAAAAGAAAGGAGTCATAAAACTGAACTGTGCACTAGTTTGAGTTAGAGAAACGAGCTGAGTGACTACAATGTGTGAACGCAACCAACGGAACTTATTGGTGTTCACCTTGACCACTGTTTTGATTAAGGTAGAAATTTAAACTTCGCGGCACCGGCTTAAGCCACTCAGCAATCAACGGAACTAAGGAGGGAGGAGGGGGAGTGACTGCGAACAAATCAACAGTCTCGGAACATTTTATTCGAGATCGTTAGTCGAAGATAGTAGCTTCACAAGTAGTTGACGCCTATATTGAATAAAAACAAATGTCCACGCTTTGGAAGTTACTTTGTGATTTCTTTGTGAATGAATTTAGTTCGAAACAATTGACAACGCAAGCGAAATCTGCGTTGGAATAACGATACACTTGTCGTTCTAATTACACTTATTTCGTCTGAAGTTTGATTTTTCGTCATAGGATTGAGTCTACGCACATGAATTTCTTACATTTTTATTTTCAGTCGGACTATTGTTATTCTACTCCTTTCAGTGCAGTCTTTCTTCCATCAGTATTATGCTGAACATCGATAAAGAGAGAATCACATGTTTCGCCAAAGGTTCGTTGATTCATTTCTTTTAGATACTATGGGAATAGATAACCAAACTGTTTGGCAAAGTTCTACTCATGAGAAATCTTTGTATAACAAAACTTTCGAATCTGTGTGCTCTCAACACAATGTTAGAGGAGAGACTGACAAACTAATTTACTTCCATTAAGAGACCGCTATACGTCGCGCATGGGTCGGAGTGGTTAGAGGTGCCTTGCGTCATACAGACGATCGATGGTTCGATCTCGCGCTCATGGCTCATCAAGTCATCATCCCTCCGGGGACGGAAAATTGAAACCAGGCTGGTATCAGACTTGTCTGGGAGGATAAGCAGCACTGACTTGACACAGCGTTAGGACACCGTCACTTCATTGTAAAGGCCCAGATATGCATTCAATCACCTCAGACGAAGTTAAAGATTGAAGACGAAAGCATGGCGTATCCTTCAGAGATTGAACAACGCCAAGAGCTTTAACCTTTATGCCATATCGAAGTACTGGAAGAGCGTAGCCATTATCGTCTCCTAAAGTCAAATAGAGGTGACTTTTCAATGTCACTCGACTCACCTGAACGCTATAAAAATACACTATTCATTAACATTTAACGTAGGAACTGTCATGTGCGAAGTGAGAAAGGCTACAAACCATACAAAATACAGCTTTTATCTCTGACAGCAACAATTTGCTGCAGAATGTAAGAAAAAAAACAAGCTTTTCTAGAAAGCACAAGAAATCAAAGTGGACTTCTATTAAAAGCACACTGTACTAAGCGTTGAATTCTAAAACCTCTTACTCAATCCCAGTTTACTGATCTTTTAGATCTTAGAACATATGGATGATTGATGGAATCCGCTATTATACATTTTGAAACTTTGAAGTAAAATTGTTTACAAAAATCTTCATCACTTAGCGCAAGCAACTGTTCAACACTTTTATCGACGGGAATAAATTCCTTGCTCTATTTTTAGGGTATTAGAATAACGAAATGTTTTTTGACCATATGTTTCGATTTGTGTCCTCCACAGAGACGTGTGTTTGTTTTCCTGGACAGAGATCCATTCCAATTCCTTGTTGCTCACATTCTCGAGTGTTCCAGCGTAATATATAAGCCTGTCACTTAATTCTATCTCGTTAATCTCTCAATAGACACAACATATAGACGATTACTTGAGCCCGCTGTGTTACAATTTGAAGCCCTGAAATAAAATCATCTTCGAAAACCTTCATCACCTAGCGCAAGTGACAGTTCACCACTTCTATCGACAGGAATGGATTCCTTACTCCGTCTTTAGGGTAGCAAATAACGAAATGGTGTCTGACACAACAGTGTAGAGGGGTGTGCAAACACGTTTGCGTCAGCTAGGATGCGAACCCAGATCTCACTTCCAGGAGCGCGTGTTCAACCGTTTTTGTACATCACTCTACACTATTGGGTATATTGTAACATCATAACATCACAATTGGCGGCCAATTAAAACGAATACTGGTTGTTTTTTGACCACATGTTTGATTTCGTGTTCTCCACAGAGAGCGTGTGCTCCTTTTTCTGGACAGAGATCCATTCCAATACCTTGTTATTCACAATCTCAGATGTTGCAGCAAAATTTATAAGCCTGTCATTTGATTCTAGCTCATTAGTCTCTCAATTGACACAACATATAGACGATTATTTAAGCCCGTTATGATATGTTATGAAGCCCCAAAGTAAATTCAGCTAGAGAATTCTCCGTTATTTACTATAAGCAATCGCTCAGCTCAACGAGAAACGCTACTATTTACAGCGCGAGATTCCTTGCCTTGTCCTTCAAAAGCTCCAGCATATTTTTTAACTGTATGTTTGACTCATTCAAGTTACACGAGACAACAAACAACCATCCTGTCTCACTTCATCGATCTGAAGAAAGCCTTTGATTCACTGGAAACAGAAGCGGTTATAGAGGCTATGCATAACCAGGGCGTCCCTACTCGGTACATAATGATCCTTCGTAAGCTTTATAAAGATTTCACGACCAAAATATCTCCATTCTACAACAATATCACCATTGACGTAAGAAGAGGGGTTCGAAAAGGCAATACAATCTTGCCAAAGCTATTCACTACCACCCTACAAAACGTCATGCGAACATTTGGGACGATATGGGAGTAATTAACGGTCGACAACCATCTTCGCTTTGCTGACAATATCGCCCTCATAACACCAAACATCAGACAAGCGTAGCGAATGTTGACCGATTTCGATAACGCCTGTGGAAAGATTGGTCTTCAACTAAATCTAACGAAAACTATGTTCATGAGGAACGGATGGGTTTCTGAATGCCCCATTCACGCTCAACGGAACGACAATCTCCGATTGCTCCAGTCACGTCTATCTAGGTCGCGAAATCAACATGATGAACGACCTAGCTCCAGAGTTGAGCAGAAGGAAACGAGCGGCTTGGGGAACGTTCAAGAGCATCGAAGATGTAGTCCATGCTAAACATTATATCACAGACGCTTGGTAGATGTGGGACCTCAAGGCAGTTTATCAAACATTTTTCACGATATAGAAATAGCACTTTTGATATGAATTACATTGGAGACGCAAAAGCAATCTTTCGTCAGTCAGACACTAGTATAGCAGCTGTTTTCTATGAAGCAATCGAATCTCTTATCTATGTAAACAAACAAATCAGTTGCGTTCGGGGGAATCGAACCCCCGTCGAATGCTTGGAAGGCATCCATGCTAACCATTACACCACGAACGCTCGGCTGATGTCCGATCTCACTGCTATTTATCGAACATTCTATCACGATATATTAATAGCACCATAGATATGAAGTATTTTCGGGACACTTAAAGCAGCATTAAATAGTTTAGCAGTGATATGGCAGCTGTTTTCTATGAGCAATGTGTGATCTCTGCTCTGTGAACAAACAAAACAGTTGCGTGTGGGGGGAATCGAACCCCGTCGAATGCTGGAAGGCATCCATGCTAACCATTACACCACGAACGCTCGGCTGATGTCCGACCTCACGTACAGTTTATCGAACATTCTATCACGATATAATGAAGACACTTTTGATATGAAGTATATTCGGACGTAAAAGCAGTCATCACATCAGCTAAACACTAGTCATGGCAGCTGTTTTCGATGGAGCAATCCGGTGATCTCTGCTGTGTGCAAAGAAGCAAAACATTTGCGTTTCGGGTGGGAAATCGAACATCAGTCGTAAGGCTTGTAAGGCATCCATGCTAACCATACACCACGACGCTCGGTTGTTGATGTCCAAACGTCACTGCAATTTATCGAAACTATCTATCACGATATAGTAATCGCCCTATGGACCATCCTTCTTTGAGGGATCCCGCCCATACCGCTGCGCGAGGCGGATTTCAATCGTTAATTCCTTTTTTGAAGATTTTCAGTTTTCTATGATTAATGCCATTACAATGCGACTGTTTTTACCACATATATGCTTTTTGTGGATGATATTCGGATGAAAAACATGGCTCTTTACTTTCTTTATAGCGCTCTATGGAGGACTGAACTTGCATTTTGGAATCAACGATTTCCAATTATCGAATAATTACCTAAAAGTTTAGAGAAAGCTAGTGCTCACGGTGCCAGTAGTTGAAAAATAATGCGCGCCGAAGGGTTTATGACGTATTTTTCTCCGAACTGCTACCCAATCGACTGTTTTTGAGACCTTGCCCACAAGCACTATAATCTGGCAGAATATTTCAAACTAATCTTTTACTTGACGAGCAGGTTGATACATGTTTGCCACAGCTTACCGTAGTTGTAGAAGTGAACCGAAAGGCATGCGCACTGATGCGGCTGGCGAAGCAAAAAACTCAACACGTTGCGTCTGGCGACTAGACGATTACTATAGACAGACCTCACGACCTGTATAAATAGTTCTGTCACATTATACTGAATTTTTCAGCGGGATCTTAGAATCAGTTGGATAGAATTGTCATAGGTTAGTTTGTACTGCTACAGGTATCTTTCCGCGGACCTCCCTCCTTGAGGATCCCGCCCGGTTTGAGTCGTCGAGGGCACGTGGAACGTCCTCAGGTGGTGGATAGGGGAACTTAGCGCGAACCAAAAGCGACCGTGTGCTTCCCAGAGACACAGGTAGATTCACCAGACGAGCTCCCTGCTTGTGCAGCGCCGACTTGACAAAAACTCTATTTCTAGGAGTCAAGTCGGCCAAAAGTCTGCAATCAAGCGGCTGGGAAGTACATGGGAGGCGGTAGGAGTCGCCTCCAACAAATAAGCTCCTCCCGCTCCTCCAAGAGAGACTGGCAAGCTACTCGTATGTACCCAGCCCCACGTTTAGAGCCTGGCAAGCTATACGTTGGGTATCAAAATGCCAAAAACAGTAACAAATGTGGCCTCATTTCCCTGACGCCGAAAAAGCTCCTCTTACGCCAGCGACAGGTAGGACGATAGGACGAGTACGGAGAGGCTGCTGAAATCTCAGCGCAATACTAGGCTGCCAAGATCGAAATGGACTAATATGACGATCTGCACCTACAATGCATAAACCCTTGCTCTCAGAACCGCTGTAGAACATCTATTAATTCAAGCAAGAAGGATAAGGTACGGCTTATTGGCCTGGCTGAGACGAGAAGACGCCATCCTTTTCACGCTATTTATGACACCGGAGAAGAACTGCTCCTTGGAACATGCGATAGCAGAGGTGTCGGCGACGTTGGCGTCCTAGTCAAGTCAAATTTGACAGTGAAAATTGATTCGTTTGAGCAACTAACAACCCGTATCGGCGATTACAGCTGAAAGGATGTGGTTCTATGCCGGGTTCGACCATCTTCGTTGCTTACGCACCAACATCAAGCTATGACGAAGACGAAGTCGAAGCATTCGATATGGACCTCGAAAATTCTTCAGAGAAGATCATGCATTCTTCAAGGTCATTGTCGGAGATTTTAATGCAGAAATTGGATCTAGAAGAACGTCTGAAGAACGTCACCTGGGGACCCACGGACTAGAATGGAATGAACAGGGTGAGAGGCTATCTGATTTTATCATCACGACTCAAACCATCCATGGTAACTCGTAATTCCAAAAGCCTTTTCTCAGCGATGGACGTGGGAGACTCCCAATGGAGAGTATCATAACGAAATAGATCAAATCTTAGTAAATCGAAGGTTTTGCCTGACCGATGTCGCTGTTGTTCCCTAAGTTCTACACGGGATCAGACCATCGCCTCCTTCGCGCAAACGTTCCGTTTTTCACGAGAAGGAGAGAGAGCCGCTAATTTCAAACAACGAAGTTCCAGAACAACCTTAGAATGGGATGTATTCAGATCATTAGTCGGCTCCTGGAAAGATGCCACTGTCGACAACATCGACGAAGAATACGATCGGCTCGTTGAGTATCTTCACGTTAGCGCTATGAAAGCCGAGAGTCCTAAGGTCACGAAAAAGACGCTTGTCTCCGCATACACTCGAGCTGATACGTCAACGTGGAATCGCGCGAGCTGCAGGCAACCGAAACCTTACGTCCAATTTCGAAACGCTGCAGAGAAGCGATAAAAGAAGACCTCAAAGAGAGAAGAGCAGCAGTTATGGCAGAAGCTGCAGAAGCTATGAAGAGCATTCGCAAAGCCCAGCGAGGCTTCGCCAACTGTAAGACCAAAATGATTGCAATCCGATACCCTGACGCGACACTTGCAGCTTCGAGAAGGGCTATGGAGAAAATCATCCACCAATACCTCGAATCTCTTCGCTAGGCATGTCCTCTTACCGTCATATAAATTGAAAGAGGGCAAATATGTTGTTCCACCGGTTCCTCCCTTCCAAAATCCGACATGCTATATCGTCGGTGAAGAACAGAACAATACCCGGTCCAGACAGGATTAGACCAGAACACCTGAAGAACGTGCCGCCAGTTCTCATCAACACCCTGGCTCGGCTCTTCACTCGCTACCTGTCAAAAATGCAAGGTCCCTATTCAATGGAAAACCAGCAAGACCGTATTGTTGTTCAAAAAGGGAGACCTTCACGACATAGGCAATTATCGCCCAATCTGCTTGCTGTCCGTTGTCTATAAACTCTTTACTCGAGTCATCCTAAACAGGATTGACAGAACACTGGACGAAGGACAGCCATGCGAACAAGCAGGGTTCCGAAAAGGATTTAGTACCATAGACCACATCCACACGATTACAAGACTCACTGAAGTTTCACGAGAGTACAAGCAACCACTCTGTCTCACTTTCATCGATTTGAAGAATGCCTTCGATTCAGTGGAAACAGAAGCGGTTGTAGAGGCTCTGGATAACCAGGGCGTCCCTACTCGATACATAATGATCCTTCGTGAGCTTTATGAAGATTTCACGACCAAAATATCTCCATTCTACAACAATATCACCATTGACGTAAGAAGAGGGGTTCGACAAGGCGATACAATTTCGCCAAAACTATTCACTGCCACCCTACAAAACGTCATGCGAACATTAGAATAGGACGATATAGGAATGAAAATTGACGGTCGACAATTAACCATCTTCGCTTTGCTGACGATATCGTTCTCATAACACGAAACATCAGTCAAGCGGAACGAATGTTGACCGATTTCGATAACGCCTGTGGAAAGATCGGTCTTCAACTAAATCTAACGAAGACAGTGTTTATGAGGAACGGATGGGTTTCGAGTGCCCCATTCACGCTCAACGGAACGACGATCTCCGAATGCTCCGGTTACGTCTATCTAGGTCGTGAAATCAACATGATGAACGACCTAGCCCAGAGTTGAGTAGGAGGAAACGAGCGGCTTGGGGAACGTTTAAGAGCATCGAAGATGTAGTGAAGAGGACAAAGAACACTCCTACTCCGCGCCCACCTTTTCGACTCGACGATTATCCCTGCCCTAACCTATGTAGCAGAAACCTGGTTGCTACATAAGCAGGATGAAAGGTCACTTGGCGTTATCGAAGGCGCAGTCGAAAGGTCGATGCTAGTTGTATCCCGTTTTCTCGCAAGTGAGAGAAAGGATCCGAAGTTCCGACCTACGTCAACGATTGAAAATCAGAGACACCGTTCTACACGCCAGGATATCGAAAATAAGGTGGGGCGGACACGTGATGCGCTTCAACGGCAACCGATGAACAAGAGCCGTTACCGACTGTGTTTCTCGGAACATCAAGTGCTCTACAGGAAGACCACCGACCCATTGGTCCGATTCCTTCACGAAAGCTATAGAAGAAAAATATGATGCTCAGCGAATTCCTAGAGCGAGGAGGACCCACTGGGCTACTCTTGCACGCGATAGGGAAAATGGAAGTGTTGGTGGTACCCGCTCGAGTCACTCAACGATCAACGGGGCGACAGGTGATACAGGTGATGTTTGATTTGGTGCTAACTATGAAAACCACATGCTTCTTTTCCGAACAAGCTTCATTAAAATTCTTTGTTGTTCACTTTTGTACACATTTCCTGGAAAAATTCTGAAGCCAGTCACTCAGTCCCCTCATTAATCTCTCAATTTACACAACATATAGATGAATCAACATATACAATCATCTGATTACTGGAGATCGTTGTGATACATCAAGAAGTTTCAAGTGGATTCATCTAAAGAAATCTTCATCACTTACCGTAAGAGACGCGACACTTCTCCGTACGGCGCTGCTACTTACAGAAGCAAGATTCCTTGCGTTTTCCTTCAAGAGTTCCAGCATAACTAATGTTTTTGAGCATAAGTATGGTTTAGCATGTGCCATAAAGGCTGTATCGTTTTCTTTTCTGAACGAACGTCGACTTGAAGTCTTTTTGCTCACATTCTATAATTAGACCAGGGAACAATTTTCAAAGCTCTTGAAAGGTAAAGCTTTCGGCGTTGATCAATTCCTGAAGGATGCGCCATGCATTCGTCTTCGATTTCTAGCTTCATTCGAGGTGATCGAATGCATATCTGCCATTTGCAGACTCGCGGTGACCTACCGCTGTATCAAGTCAATGTTGCTTATCATACCAGACAAGTCTGTGAACAGTCTGGTACCATCTCACCGCTTTCAGGGAGATGGAAGGCTTGGTGAGCCATGAGCGCGAGATCGAACCATCGACCTTGTGTGCGATGCAGAGATCACCCCTGATCATGCACTTCATGCGCTGTGAAAATTGAAAATTCAGAACTCATGTACTTGAGTCCCACGGTTCCATGGACCCAACCCTCTGCTTCTCTAACATTTGCTCGTGTTGCGTCCCAACAATGCCTCTAACACTGGTTCGTGCTGCGTCTATCAATGGGGAAGGCTGAGGGTTACAGGCCATTGTTTGACGCAGCACGAACCAATGTTAGAGAAGCAAAGGGTTGGATCCACGGAACTGTAAGGATAAACACATTGGATACCGTTGGCCCACGGCGCTAGCCCTGCCTCTTCGCGCACGCGGCGGTTCGGCGGCGAGCACCATGCAGTGAAAAGCGCCCCGTGCTGCCGTGGAAGCTGCTCGCCGCTCTGGCGCTGCGCGCCCGACGGGCGGAGCTGGTGCCGCGGGCCGACTTTTCCCAATGTGCTAATTCCATTTTATTGGGTTTTTGCTTTGTACAACATATACATGGTTACTAGGGTCCGTTATGATACGTTACGAAGCCCTGAACTCGAATGATCTACACTAATCCCCATCTCTTATCGTAGGCGGACGACACGCCTCACCCCGCCCTGCTCCGCCTCGCCGAGCTATCTCTAGTGGACGAGATTCCTCGCGCCGCCCTCGAAGACGCCGAGATCGTCACACGTCTGCGGCACATGGTTGGTGCGGTGATGGCCATAAAAATCGTCTCTTCTTCCGGTCCCTTTTTCTTTTTTTTTTTACTTTTATCTTTTTTTCGTATTTTTTCTTTCGTGGATTTTTCTTAGATGAAAGTTCATCCAAACTCTTTATTGTTCCCAAATCATCAAGTGATCTTAGTATAAAATGTTTGAAATCGTTTTCAAAATTATTGAAGTCATAGAATCTTATCTTTTTCTTCCTTTTTCCTCTTCTTATTTTTTCTTTTCTTTTTCCCCTCCTTTCTTTCTTCCTTCCTCGTTTCCTTTTTTTTTCTTTCTCCTTCTTGTTCTTTCTCCTCCTTTCTTTCCTACTCGTTTTATTTTTCTTTCTTTCTTTCTTTCTTTTCTTTTTTCTCTCTCTATTCTTTCTTCTATCTCTTTCTTTTCTTTTTTCTTTGTCTTTCTTCTTTGCTTTCATTATTGTAACCCAATTCTTTTGACATATAACGAAAATAAGGAGTCATATTTTCACTTTATAGATAGATATAGATAGAAATATGCATACTTGTTTGCGATTTTTTTCTTTCTTTCTTCGTCTTTCTTTTTTCTTCTCTTTCTTTTCCCTTTCTTTTCTCTATCTCTTTTTTCCGTTATATCTCTAGCCAAACGTTTTTTTCGTTGTTTTCTTCTCAATTCTCCGTGATTTTTCCAACTCTTTTCAGCTCTTTTAGGTAACGGTCTTCATTGAAAATGCCGCCATTTGTTCACTGTATGGTTTGTTTCACATTTCCCGTACCGAATATGAAGTTTTTCCTATCCGGCTGCGGTCATGTGGCATGTTTCAATTGTGTTCAAAAAGGTACGTTATCACGTATTTGCGTAGGTTTTTTTTCTAGTAATTCCGAAAAGATAATAGCCCTTCGGGGCTCCGTGGCCGAGTGGTTGTGATGCTCGTCACGGCGCGCATGGAGCCGAGCTCCACCCTCCCAACGCTCTCCGGTAGTCGACAACAACACTTTATGGAACGCCACAGCAAGGCATGCTCATGGTCGCAAGAGGACTCGCTCAACCCTGTGATTCTACGACATTCAAAAAAGAAGAAGACAAAGGAATTGAGTGCTGGAAGTACGGGAATCCGCATAGTGAGAAAAGCGCTGTGAAGACGAGATCAATAAAGTATCTAAGTTAGCCCTTTGGGGAGCTATGGCTGAGCGGCTAATGATGCTCGATGCCGTTCGACGAAGGCAGAATTATCTCACTCTTACTCCTCGGCACCCCGGCAGGCAAACGACGAAAGACCCACGGAAACCCCAGCCTGACTATCCTAGAGATTGCAGCGAAACGTGTTTAACCAATGTACGTGTTCTAGTGTCAAGAAGACGAAATGAAATTGCATCATTTCATGGTGATAACGTTCCTTAAAACCTGGGTCGTCTCATCACATCCATCGTTCCAAAGGTCTTCAGACACGCAGACAGACAGCATCTGCACGTCTGTGCTGCACGTCTGGCTGTCTGCGCTCGCTTTCCCACGAGACGCGACGCCGCTTGTTATAGTAGCAAGGTGATTGACGCACGCGTCACGTACGAACGGACCATCTGTCCTTGAACGGTTAAGGGCGGCCACATCGTGTTCCACTCAGGTGCGCCTTTTGATATGGCTTTCAAAAAACCATTCATTCGAAGTTTCTCAAGCTTTTTCAGAAACTTTTTCTAATCTATGAGCCGAAGAATAGAACGGCGGCTTGAAGAATTTAGTTTCGCCGCTTCAAGAACTACTTACTGAGTACTACATTAATATCAATTCCAATGTGATTAGTGTAATTCTCGAGGTTGACCTCATCTCATCAATTTCACCTCTGCATTAATAGGTTTGAACTGTGACCAGCCCGTCCGGAATAGGTTAATAGTGATATTGTTAGGGTGGCAACAGTGGAAAATCGTAACATAAATTTTAGGTTGTAATAAATAAATAGAAAAGTTAGATTTGTATGACATCGTTTGACCACTAGCATGAATATTTTTAACTGCAAATTCTAATTTTATTGATGCAGGATGAGATTCTTGGTGAAGGAGTTTTACACCTACCTCAAAATGGGTCACTCTGAAGGAGAGGTAGACTTGTCAGTTGATGGTATTAGAACACCTATAAGTATTGGTACCTTTCAAATAACAGATAGAGTTTTACATATTTTACTTTTGTGGAACTTTTTGTTATTTTCCAAATTGGGCTTACAAGAGGTAAATGTTTTGGTACTTTTCAGTTACCGCTAATCATTTTTCAAAGGGTTAATTTTCTGAACAAGGGCTTTTCACTAGCTTTTATTAGTCATTTGAAAGCTTAACGCTAGTTGATTTTGAAGTTCTACTTTTTTTTAAGGAACTTTTTTATAGCGCTGTAGCTGTGAAAGTAAAATTGTGTTTCACAGTGGGCGCGCTATCATGCACATTTCCGTTAGTTGTTGCAAAATTTTCCCTCCTTCTTAGAGATTCCTATGTTTTAAGTACTGTGATCCTAAAACAGGCTTGTTAACTCGTTTTGTTGGTTGAGGCTTTTCACTTTCATTTCAAGGTGGCAGCCGCCCCCCCCCCCCCTTACCATCCTCCCTAATAAGCCTAACCCTTAATACGAAAAGCATCTAGACGTGCAGAGGAATCCTTGGAGTAGCTGGATCGAATTTCTCTTCTCAAGTTTTTCTTTCAAGCGAAAAGGAAAGCACTGATCTGGTAACAACAACCGCGCGGCACCTGTGAATCGGGCTGAGTGATGAATCAAATAAGCAATTGAAGACACAGCCACTGACACATCCTAGCTGGCAAGAATTATGCGCCAAATGCAGAATCCTCAGTCTTCTTATGACGCTATAGCGCACCAAGAAGTCCTTTTCTCGAAATCAAGTGCGCTAGTGAGACTAGCGAGATTTAAGCCCTCTAAGAACATTGAAGTATAGGGAAGAAACTTTGTCCAGCGAAAAACACGCCAAGTGCGGAAAAATAGTTCTATTTCTACACTAGAACGCACTAATAAGGCCCTTTAGGAATACGGAAGCATAAGACTTGTTGAATTTTGAGATTTCGAAAGGCTGATAAGATTTTAAGTCTAAGCAGAAAGCGCATTGTCCTTAAAGAGTGAAAACGATTAGCGACAACCGAAATGTACCAATTGTCTTACACATTACATAAGGTAGCCAAATTTTCCAACGTAATATTCGTTCATTATTGTGTCACACGTTCCCGATTGTTTCCAGTTTATCTAGACTTACCACTGTTTTTTCTCACAGTTCCTATAAATAAAGGTCTTTGAATTTATGACACAGAAACGACTTTTACCCCAAATTTTCTGCCTAGGTGCGATGACGCTGAAGTGCAAAGTCTGTCAAAAGGACAATCCACAAATACTGGAGATAAACAGGAACCTCAAGCCAGAGGTAAGCGTGAGTTTGTACCACTTGTAGAGTGACGAAGGACATGCTTACTTCTCACTTTAGTTATTTATGTTGGAAGAAGAGGATTTCTTGCAATATTTTTTTCAGCTTCATCATACTTTCCCGCGATTCAACTTTTTTTCCTGCGTTTTCTGTGTAAAAAATTGACGAAGTCATTGTACTAGGGATCTTACAGCAATACGGTAGAAATATACTTGTTATGCTGAAATGAGTTCAGTAGAATTGTATTTCCGGATCCCTTTCGAGCGCTAGCAAATAAATCAAGTTTGTGTCGAAAGCTAAGTGACGATTTTAATCCCTACAATTATAGTTGACAATCATAATATATTGTAAATCAACCTTCCCTTAACCTCGGCATAATCAGTCAATCATATTTTAATTGTTAATTAGGCCTGTAGCAGGGACGTGTTTGAGGAAACCATTCAAGTTGGCCGTCATTTCGACGCGTTTTGTCTTCACAGAACCGATAATTCGAGTCGACTGTCCATAGTCGAAATTCTCCTTATTTTGACTGCCACTTGCAATGGTTTGATGTTATAGTATACCCAATATGTGGAGTGCTGTGCAAAAACAATTGCGTCAGCCGGGATTCGAACCCAGATCTCACTCTTTCCGGGAGCATATGCTAACGGAAAGAGTGAGATCTTGGCTCGAATCCCGGCTGACGCAAACGTTTTTGCACAGCACTCCACAAATTAGGTGTCCATAGTCGTTCTCTTCGTTGTGGACCGCCCTCTTTGTTATTCGGTCGATTAGAACCCTTTTTCGGTGGAGCCCGCTCGAATGCAAATCTCACTCGGCGAACTCCTTATATATAGGATGAAGCTTAGGTTAATTGGCTGTGTATTGTTCATAGTGATTTGCTATGCGAACTATGACAACATGTGAGCAATTGACTCGAATCATCGACTCGGAAGAAGACGAAGATGTCGAAACGTTAGTCGAATAAATCTTCATGTCCATTAAAATTCTTTTTACTCAACCGTTTATAACGGTGGTATGATGTTATGGAATACTCAGTGTTGTAGGGTGATGTGCAAAACTTTCATGTCATTCGAGACCGAACCCATATCTTACTCTATCCGGGAACGCGTGCTCTAATCCGTTGCACTTGTGGCGCCCGTTTTGCTCACCACACGCGATACCGGACAGAGTGAGATGTGGGTTCGAGTCCTAGCTGACGCAAAAGTTTTGCGCATCACTCTACATCACTGAGTATATATTCATGTCCACCTCATGGTATTAGCTGCGTCATAAAATCAGCTGTTATCAGCATTTTTCTGTAAAATTATATATAGATCTTTATTTTCAAAGTCACTTGTCATTTCTGTTCAGCTTTTTATGTTAAAAGTACATGTTCTCATATCCAAGAGAAATGGTAGAACACCTGAGGGTCTGCAACGGTTTCAATAGCGGAGAATACAGTCTAAAAGATACACTATAAAATGTCTTTATCTATCATCCATCAGATGTCATAGTGATAGACTTGACATTAGAGAAGCCACCTCTTTTTCAAACTGCAAATAATTAAATCTTCATAACACGATGAGAACCGCAGACCCACGGTTAGCTCCACCCTATCGCGCGCTGTGGCTCAGTGGACGAGTGCCTCGAGCTGCTGTCCATCGGGAAGAAGATCGCTGGTTCGATCCCACAACACAACATTTTACTATGGCTTTTTTGGTATTATTTTTTGGTGTCGATTAGTGTTGAAGATTCTCCTACAACGTAATTATTTCAGCAATAAGCGCCCAGTTTTCTGAAATTTCACCAATTTTTTGTTTTTGTTATAAGTATTGTGAGATATGGTTTATCGGTAATTTGATCATACTGTACTGGAAATAAAAGGATAACACCAAAAAGAACTACAGTGAAGCGTCATATTGGGGGATTGAACTAGCAACCTTCTTCCCGAAGAACAGCAGCATAAAGAAGTCGTTGTTGCGGGCTTGTTGATGACTATTGTAAATGAATGTACGATTTCAGCATACTTTGTGTAGGACCGTGATCATTTTACTTCTATTAGCACTTTATTGTTGTTTCAGCTTGCTGATCTGTTCACACCGTCTAACTCCTGGTTTTTCAAAAATAACTAGAGATGTCGGGTACACTTTCGATTTCCAGAATACTCATCGACAAAGACTCATCCGACACCTACAATCGAAGGCATGTTTCGCTTACAATATTTTTCGTTTTGTCATAGCAATCATTAAGGAGATTAAGGCCCTAAGTATTGATTTTTTTACAACCTCTTCATCTGACTATAATTTTTCACACAACCCATGATCACAATTTGTTGTGCGAATCCCAGCACTTCTCGCATTCGTTTCTCGTTCATGCATTCGTCTCCTACAAAGGTCTTCGAACATATTGGTGTTATCTCTGTCAATGTCGTAGAGTGCTAATCGCTGCGATTCTCTTTGTTATCATAGAGGGAATCGGGCTGAGCCTTTTCCTAAGCTGTTCGTAAGTTGGGTGCAAGAAGGCGTTGGGGGAGGGTGTCGAAGCTATTTGCCTGTCACCTTGTTTCCCCGGATAAACCACATCGCTAAACACTATTTTAGTTGCTACTGCAAAGCATTCAAGCACTTATTTTTAGAAATCATGAAAGATGCTAATGTAGAAGTAGTCAGCATGTGTCGAAAGTTCGGCTGAGAAGTTGCAACGGCCGCACTTCATCTATATTTTGTGGACATTTTGAGTTTTTAGTTTTCAGAACTCAGAGAGATGGCGTTTTATCGCGACAGACTGCTGCCATGCATCTGTAAATATCCCAGTAGTGCTAGTGATAGTAGTGAATAATATCTTGTTGGATCATTACGTAAAACATAGATTATCCGACTCAGCGGCAAGATATATAACTTTGAATTCGTTTGGTATCCATTGATACCGATGTAATAGTATACAGAAGTTGTACTACGTTAGATGAAAGGCAAAGAGCGCATGTGCTGCAGCTGTTAGAGGTGCTCTGCGTCGCACACAAGGTTGATGGTTTGATCTAGCGCTCATAGCTCACCGTCATCCATCCATACGGAGTTAGTAAATTGCTACCGGACTGTTCGTAGACTTGTCTAGGAGGATAAGTACCACTGGCTCGACACAGCGAGAGGTCATCGCGAGTTATTACAGGAGGCCAGATATGCTTTAATCACCTCAAACGAGGTTAAAAATTGAAAACGAGTGTATGGCGCATCCCTCATGGAGTGATCAACGCCGGGACCTCTATTCTTTTTATCTTTTTAGATGAAAGCATCCATTTGAGAACGCATGGTTTGGAGGGATTCGGCTCGAACGGTTATGTAGATACGTTGATGAAGTTGTTTGTTGATTTGTTTGTACTACTGAAATTTTGGTTGGGCGGATTTTTCTGTTGAGGTGGCAGAACTTTTCGGCTGAGTAGGTTGTAGACAACCTTATCTTTTCGAGTTTCAAAGAAAGCGAAAACCGTCGAAATGTCAGCTGTTAAGATAAAATTTCATTAAAAAACTGGTGTTTTGGCCCATCAAAAAGAAACGGTGACAGAGTTCATCAGAGTGTTCTGTCTTTGCAGAATGTCATGTTGTTTCAGATTCAGGTAGGAAAAGAAGTCCACTTTATTGAGTCGTAAGCAGATTTCTAGGATTTGATTATTGAGGTAGTTTTAATTTAATGCGCAAGGTTTCTTTCGATATGAAACGAACAGTAGGTCACTCACCTTTGCGTTAACTGAGCTATATCGAAGCTAAATTTGCTGTTTACTAAGTCATCCAGCGTATGCAGCGTTGTAGTTAAATGGGTGATTTGCGACATACACGTGGTCAATGCTGCGATCTCGCGCCCATGGTTCACCAAGCCCTCCATCCCTATTCCTTCTAGCTCGATAAGTTGATACCACACCCTTGTCTGTGAGGATAGAAGCACTGACTTATTGGTCGACTCCGAAAGCTTCATCCTTTATCCCTTGAGCCACTCAGTGGTTGGTGAGGGACCTCAGGTGATTTTTCTTGATATCTACTCCGGCAGTTTTCACAGACTAATTTGGAAGTAATTTTTTTTACTGCTGTGATAACTTTTGTGTGTTGTAGAGTTCCAATTTCGAGCGGTTGCAGCAGTTTTGCAAGGACGAAATCAAAAAGAAGAACCAATACAAACAGTGAGTGTTTTCAATCTTCACGAACGACCAAGTAGATGTAAATAAATGATCACTGTACTGCAGAGACTTGCAACGCGTCAAAGTGGAATATAAAAAGATGTGCGAAGAAGCTATGCGCCTCAAAGCCACCATTGCAAATATTTCTAATCGTACTTCAAGGTTAGTGTCGTTTATGTGTTTTTTCCTTTGAACAATCCGTCATCATACTGTGGCGATATAACACTTCTTGAAATCCCAGTGATATAGAATGATGTGCAAAACTCTTGTGTCAGGCGGGACACGAACCCGCATTTCACTCTATTCGGGAGCACGTGCTTTAACCCTTTGCACTACTGGAGGGCACTGCTCACTGGGTATATTTGTAACATCATACCACCGCTAAGCGGTTAAATAAAAAAGAATTCTAATTGAACTTCTTGAAATCAATTCGTACCCCGCATTCATCTTCCAGTTGAGGTCCTCAAATAATTCGTGTGTTGCTTCAGCTGCCGCTTGAGAATTTCCTGTTTTCTTACTTTGATAATTGTGGTGGATTGTTGGTCGACGAGTCGAATCTCTTTGCGAGTTTCGAAATGGCCAACCTAAGGCGCTTCTACATGGTTTGCAGGAAGAGGAGGGCGTTGGAAGAAGAGGTCAAACTAGCATTTTATTTTTCCAGTGTACTGCGCACTATTCATTCCACTGCCAAAGGCTTCTTTGACTTGTAGAGATGCTTCGTACTTTCGAAATTTGCGCAGTAACAGCACTGAAAACCGGGAATGGAAGCGGTTTACTTCCGTTGGTTTTTTTTTTCATGTTCAAGACTTATAGCGTTTAGAATGGAATCGTAGTCTCTATGGTATCATTTACATTTTACTAACTTTTCGTTGTTGGCCATAAATTGATGTTTCGCGATTTCTCGGAGGTTAAGATGATTATAATTATTATTAATTTAGGTAATTATACCGATTTCTTCGGCGTTGACTTGGGAATGCTAACTATTGTCAGCTGGCAAGGCCAGTACCAAAAAGGTTAAAGGCGAAGTCGTCTGAATTTTTAACAAGCGTGATTGTTTAAGGGACGAGGTGGGCATGGTTAATGATGCAGTGTAGAATAGAATGCGAGGTGGCAATCAAAAGGCTGGTTCGGTCCTCTCCCCCAGTACTCTTTTGTGATGAATCAAGTCGGCGCTAAGGAGTGCACTTGCTCGACTTCCTCCGAGATTACAGAGTGTCATCTTAACCACCATTTTACGATATTTGTAAAGAAAACGAAGTCCTCAAAGAGCAGTCGAAGCCAGAGGAGGCTGAATGAGAGTATATCTATCGAATGAAGGGAGACTGGGATGCGGACAGTAAATTACGATAACAGTCGTATAAAGTAGAAATAATAATGAATCTCATTACTATAATACCTACTCTCAACCGTTTATGTTGACTTTCTCAAAACAATAACAATCTGATAACATGGTAACATGTTTTGAGCCGGTTGTTATGAGTTCCGATATGAGCACTTCGAAAGTACTACAGACAAGCGCCTGTTTCGTCCTTCCGCACTTCTCAGTAGCACGGTTCATTCATTTTACCAGCTGCAAACATTTGGCTATGGTCATTGCAATGTGGGGACATTTTATCACCCAACTTGTGGTGATCTATTATTCTGCCTTGATTTCTTTGTATAGGAGTAAATCCTCAAGGATCGGCTGAACCGAGGGAAACTGTGCTACTGAGGACTTCGGAAGGGCTAAACAGGCGCCTATCTAGCACTGTATAGAAGCCTGTATCAGACTTATGACAACCAGCTCAAAACATGTTGTCATGTTATCAGATTATCATTAGTTGTTACTACCATTATTGTTATTATTGTTATTATGACATTGACAAGTATCCATTACTACTTTTATATTCGACTTTATTTTGAAGACCTTCCTCAAAACATTATATAACATCATTGTTTCATACATCATCATTATTATTAATGTTATTACTGATAAATGTTAGTACTCGTCAAGTTTCAAGTTCGATCCCCTCTATTGAATGTTTTTGACTCATCTGACGAATACACGACAGAAATATTCGAACATTACATACACATGCATGCGAAATTTACTGTTTTGCACTAAAGAGTGATTTTGGAAACCCTTCCGCGTAGAGTTTGAAAAGAGCTAGATACTCATTTTGTTTTGGGTTCATAGCTTTCCAGCGAGAAATTTGAGAAGCATGGTGAAGCACGCAGATGTTGATAGGGGCGAGCGTGGCGCAGTGATAAAGGTCACGCAACACGCACGGTCAAAGGTTCGATCCCGCACCCAAGACTAACTAAACCTTCCATCTCTCTGGGGTCAGTGGAGTGCTACCAGTTTTGTCTAGGACGGTAACAGGACTGACTAGATACATCGCTAGGCTACCAGAAGTCTCTATGAAAGCCACAAATGCTTTCAGTCATCTGTGATGATGCTTGATGAAGTCAAGTACGTGGCTCATCACTGCAGGATTGATCGGCGTTGAGTGCTTTATCCTTTCCTTATGCACGAGCTTCCCAATGCATCGTCATTCGATTTTCTTTTCTATTTGACTGATGTCTCTACTTTTGCCAGTTATCTACTTGGTCGTCTAATTTCTGCTTCTTTTAGCCTCAACGATCTGACTCATGATCCATTCCGAACCCCAGTCACTGGAAGGGTACCTCAGCAACGTGGTTTTGTCACGTCTACACCGTACAACAACAGTAGGGCTTCTGGTATATTCTAGATCTCATGCCAGTCTCATACATTCGTAATAACTGTGCTGTGCTAACGCTTTGTAGGTGAAGATCTTACCGAAGGCAATATTTTCACAACGAATCAAACAGATTCGAGTGCCTCATTTTCTGCGGCTGGAATTCCAGTAGTGTCCGTGGATTCGGGCGGAGAGGTACTCTAAGATGTATTCTCTATCGGTGATCTCATCTGTTTTATCCTAATTTACTCTAAAGTTTCTATTTTTAGGTCTCAAAACTCGCACACATGACATCAGCGATGTTCACAGAGTCTTCTATGAAGAATGTGCAAACAAAATTCGATGTCAAGGTTGTGAGCTCTTTACATTTAGTAATGACAAATTCATGACCCTTCTGGACACTACTTCAGAATGTTACGACTTACTTTGAGATCATTTTATCAGGTCGAGAACCATCTATCCAAGTGATTTGTTACTGCGTTCAGCAAACTGTTGGTGTAGAATGCTTATGGGGTTATGCAACTCACGAAATATTCCGCGCTTCTAAATAATTATAGTTCCAAATAAGCTTTTTTCTGCAGGTAATTGTCAAGATGTGCTGAATGGACATTACAGTGTTCAAGGATGATTGAACAATTCTTCAAATGCAAAGATCAGTTCTCAATTTTCGGGGCCACAAAATTTTTCCTTTTCCCCTTTTCTGCTCCGTTTTTGGAGCTGAACGATGGATTGACAATCTCAAGAAACACAGTGATCCTTACCTTTTTCGTATCTTATCTCACAATATGATTAGACTAGGACGGCTACTCTTAGGTATCGGCCCTCCTATGGACGCTGTGTTAGGAGAGAAGAAATGATTGGTTGTTGAGAGATGAAGAGAGTAGGGTGAATGTGATGGAAAATCTAGTTATAATTTTAACTGTATATCTAATACTGTTGAGTGGAGTGGAAAACCTTAAATCTCGGGCGGGAGTTGAATCCACATCTCACCCTTTCCGAGACGAGTGCTAATGACTGCACTGTCGGGGCTCCTGTTGTGCTATCACACTTTCTGCGATATCGTATGTATCTAAATGCTATCAGTGTGCTGGGCTCAATACCGGATGTTTGCTTGCCAAGCCAAACCGTTGCCGGTTGATTGCCGAAGCGATACTTTATATCGCAGAAAACAGAAACCCCAGTATGCAGTGGCCAGCACCACCTCCAGCAAGAGTGAAACGCGGGTTCAACTCCTTTTTGGCGTTGATTGTTTTGCAAATCACTCAATACTCTCAAATGATCGTTTATTTTGCAATAGTGTGTTTGTGTGCATGTGTAGAAAAAAGAAAAAACATTTGTTCTAGGTGGACGAGAATGTTACTGGTTCGCATGCAACTTCGCGACCATTTTTCGGTGGTGCTTTTCCGGTATCCCAACAATCAACACAGGTGTGCTCTCGTTCTGTTGAATGAATGACAATGTTGGCTAAATATCGATAGAATAAACTCCATTTACGATTCTTTTTGATTATCCGCGTTTAGCGGTGATATGATGTCAGAAATGTGCTCAATGATGTAGAGAGACGTGCAGCCTTTTGCGCCACGCGGGATTCGAACCCGTATTTCACCCTATTGGGGGCTCTGAAAGCAGTTATACAAAAATAATTGTGTTTGATCACTCGATACCTAATATCAGTCGGCGTTTCTTGGTCTGATGTCGATATCGACTATCCGGGCCAAACCGTTGACATTGGTTGCTGACAAATAGATTCGTTGTAGCCTAAAAAGAGTGGTGCCAAGACAGGCATCACTAATTCAACGGGTTTAGAGCAGGCGCACCTGGATAGGGTAAAATGCGGGTTCGAGTCCTCCCGACGCAAAAGTTTGGTACAAAATTCTAAATCATTGAGCACTTTTACTCATATAGTTGCTAATCGACATGAGTGCTCTTTATTCAACATCTGTTGATGATGGAAGTATGTAGAATGAGCTGTCTGGAATCGCCATTCACTAATATCTCTTCATTTACTTATTTGTTTGTTTAGCAGATCCGTGCACTTCCGGCATTCGATTCCTTTCCTCGCATTCATCCCCAAAAATTTATTCGAACATTTCACACGTTGTTTCGGTGCTGTTTGAGAATTCCTTTTTTTATGAAAGAATGCTGGTCAAGTGGACTCTTCTTGCAATTTCGGAGCTAGCCAAGCTAAGGCGTTTGTTAATCGGCTCCAAAAGAGACTAACGTGAGGATCGAGTGATCAACTCGCCTCCTCATACTTTGTATCGCTACCCACCACGCTACTCCGCCCCTAGTTATCATATTGACAGATGTTAGTTCACACGTGCAAATCACATATTATACATCTTAATCGCGATAGTTCGAAAAAAAAAGGTCTTAGGGAAAGGTTAGATGTGCGCCTGTATTTTCTAAGGCACAAATGAATCCAGAAAGTAGTGTCCTATTGCTACTATTCAGATCAACATATATCCTTCATGTGCATTCAAACCATATTTGTTGAAACTGTGTCAATACAATGGGAAGAGTGTGGAAATCTCTTGGCCTGCAACAAATAAATTTCACTGACTGTCGGGAAGAGCCCAACAGACTTCCTTTTTTATACCCTCTTCTTGTTATTTCCCTCCTGCTCGACCTATGTTCGAGGTCAGAGAGCTACCCTAAGCACACTTCGGTCAAAAGCAATCCAAAGGGCCTCTACGAAGATGGAAATATTTATCTTGGTGGGATGGAAGTCCACTGAGGAGTGAAATGTGGTAGACAAATCCTGTCTTCACTGGTGACTGATATTCGTGGATAATTACCAAAGTTCTAGTTAGACTAATGACTGTTCCTGATTATCTGCCTCTTTTAGAATAAAGTAGTATCAAACAAGGATCACTCTCATCAAGGTAATTTCTCAACTTCGAGTGCGCATTTTGCTTCTAAGACGCCGGCAAAGAAGTCGTGAGTATTGATATTTTTATCTCAGCATTTCAGTCGTATCATAATTCAATTTACTTCCTTTTTTAGAATAATATGATGAAAAGTATGGCTTCACAACAAGCATTCAATTCCTAAACTTGACATGCGGAAAAGAAAATAGCTGTCCGCCGTTCATTTGTGAAGTAGTATCAACCCTTTCGGGACGGCAAATATCTTTTTGGAGCACTGTTATTTGGAGGCCTTTGTCGTTGTACAAAACTTCTCTCAACTTTCAGTAATCATTTAAAATCTAGAAGGGTTAATTCAATATTGTGCTTAGTTTTCCAAAGGACTTTCTTGGTGCGTTGTAGCAACAACTAAGAGGTTGTTTCGCATTCGAAGTAGTTAGTCCGGCACTTGAATTTTATAGTCCGTTTATTGGTAATAAAAAGTGAAGAATAAAAAGCTAATATCCATAGAACGATAGGGAAAAGTCAGTTTCGAGGGTACACTGATGATTCAAAATTTGTCAAGAGTTATCGCCGAAATGACATCGCTTCTTAGTACAAAGATTATCTTTGACAAACTTTGTTGTTTTCTGATTTTCTTCATATAGAAGAGTAAAATTGGGACCAAAAGCATCTGAGCGAGTAGCGTAAATTGTAGAGTCTCATAATGATGCTGAAAATTTAAAATTTCTATAGAAACGGAGACTCAAAACTTTAACAAATAACGAGAATCGCTTACTGTTGCGAATCGCTTTGCTCACAGCTATTTCAAACTGCTGTCCGTAGAGGGTTGGCTTTGTATTGGAATCATGATTGGCATAAACGCAAAATCATAAATCTATGTCGGTAGCCGAATGTGACAAATTCCTTTTCCAGCAAGTTGGACATAATGTCAAAGACGCAGCCGCTGCCTTTGAAGACTCTTTGATGACTCTGGTGCTTATACGAGAAGTCAAGATGAAGTAATAGTTTGCCAGGTACTTGTCCATTATATGGCGGCAAATGAAAAAGCGATCTTATCTGCTGAACAGGAACTCTTCGTAAGAGTGTTAGTAATCATTCGAAAGCTTAAATCTTTGACTACTGTTCCACATACCGGGTTTTCGAAAAGCCTTTTTTATGCTGTCACAGAAGGGCGACCCTTGTGCTTCACGCAGGCATTTTTCTCGCAAGACAGAGCTCTCTCTTCAGACTATTAGTAATCCATCGATACCGTAGGATTCAAGGACTTCAACGCTGTATCTATATTATGGAAGGAGCGTTTCTCTGCGGTGTAGCTGGGGAAATAACATCAAGTTTCACATTTTCGGTGCGCTTGTTTAGCGGCAAATCTACGGTCGGGGGTTCCACAGAGTCGAGGCGGCGGCCGGTCACTATCACTTCTCCGCTTTGGAAGAAACGCCAGATTAAACGTATAGCTCTGGTACTGCAACAAATTTTCTACATGTTCATGTGTTTCCAGTGAAGTAACAATTGAATTGCGCAGTCGATGTGAAACATAATCTTGAATTCTGCAGCGTCATAGAAGGGTTTTGTCGAACAGCCGGCCACATATCGTGCTAGCCAAAGATGTAAGCTTTCGAGTGATTACTAACACTTCTATGAAAAATTTTTGTCCAGCGAACGGGGATCGAATATTCATTTGTCGCTTTATAATGGACTTGAACCGTTTGACCATTTTTTTTTTTTCGCTGCTTAAGTTAATGAAACATAATTTGAAGTGTAGCATCGAGATTTATCCAACATTGTTGCATGTTCGAAGTTGTGTAGCATCAATATATCAAGTTCTTTTTTAGCTTTTCAAAATAGTTTGTATTATTCATGAGCTACTCATTTTCGAAGCAATTATTTCTACACTTTATGGTGTATCGTTATACGACGATTGGTGCCTTATATCCTTTGTTGTCCAAACGTTTATACTACATTCTTTTCCAAATAATTTGATTTCACACTCTCTACCTCTTTCGCTGTTGTAGTGTGCTTTCCATTTATGTTACTATAATTCTTCTGGTCTTTTCAGGATGGTGTTTTGTATGTTATGCGGTTTTTTTCACGTTGTTTTTGTTCTTGTTGCATATATTGTACTGAAAATTTTTATGTATGAGTCATCTCTTGCGCTGGGTGCCATTGTTTGCCTCATATTGAGCAGCACTCAAACACTTCCAGATAGATAACTAAAAATTTAATTACTTTTGGGTTCCATATTTTTCAAAATGAAAACCACTTAAAGACATGTGTTGTTCACGGATGACGTCTTGCTAAAGAGCTACCATAATCTCAGGTAATGGGACGTATCCGCTTCAGACAGTGGTTGCTAGATAGGCCTACAACACCTAGAACTGTGACGATGTGGAAGGGAGATATCACTAGAAAAAAAAGGGAGTTTGCCCAATCACGTAAACTGAGTCTGAGGACTGCTGAAACCCAAAGGGGTTACGTGAGGAGCGTGGATTGCTGGTGAAGAAGCAACACACGGTTTGTATAGATGACGGTTCGTGACCTCTTCTTTTAAAAATCCGGAATCTTTAGCTAAATTAGTGATAAAGAGTAAGCCAATTATAAGTACTGCGCAGAAGTAAAGCAACAAATCTGGAGTTGAGGAGTTTCGTTAGTGACAAACCTCTAGTTCTGCTGTTGATAATGGTTCTCACTATTGACTCAACTTCTACTGTCGATAAGAACTCATGCTGTCAAGCCATACCTGAAAAAAAAAACCACGGACAGGCAGGTGGTAGTAGTGATGCCGTCCATCGCAGGTCATGATGCTGGCTCGATTCTAACTCAGGCTCACGAAAAGTTTCACTTCTCTGGAGTCAGAAAGCTGGAAGCAAACCTGTCTGGGCCCACGTCACTCCATCCAGTCGATGAAGAACCTCTGAAATGGCTGTCCAAGGAGTTTAAGGAGTGTTAGCTTAGCCAGCATTCAATGACGTCCATGAGAAAGACGAAAACCTCAAGCGCCAACCGTAATCACGCATGAAATCTGCGAAGAGATTGTGGCTGATGTGTGCGAGGAAACTGCTCGGATGTTATGAATGCTGGGAACAGTTCAACAGATGTGAAGCCGGGCCCCGGAATGCTCAAGGAACATTCAGGTGGAAAGAGTTTCTTGCTGTGTGTTGGCAGAATTTACAGGGCAGGGAAACATGAAGAAATGAGCTTCATTAATTTTACTTTCATTATATAGAAAGGCGAGTGCTGCGCAGTAGAAGGTGCACTGCGACACACACGTGGTCGCTTGTGCGATCCCGCATTCAAGCTTCACTGAAGCCTTCCATCACCCTGGAGCTGAAGAATTGGTAACAGACTTGTTTAGGAGGATAGTAACACTGACTTAATACCAGGTTGGTGCGGAAGAATGCGGATTTTGACCGGTCTAGGAGCGGAAGTTACTTTTGCAGTTTGCTTCAG
>JAHQIW010007030.1:0-18168 GCA_019055375.1 Parelaphostrongylus tenuis | reverse complement strand
ACACTGACCCTTGGGAAATTCCATCCATCGAGTTTTTCGCCAGACACAGTTTTCTCAGTAGTTCTTGGAGCCATTTGATGTCTTGAAATACACACAAATTTACAGTATTGATTAGATCCATGGAAAGGCCTCAGTGTGCAGTACCACCGAAAAAATCACGTTTGATTTCAAAGTCGTCTGTCCATTCCCTCAAATTCACATCGGCTTTAGTGGCACTTATATAGTAAATTTAGTAGTTGGGGGAACTTTACTGTCATCAGAAAAATATATCATATCACCGAGGAGACTTTCTACTTAGCTACTTCTAGTTCAAAAAACACCCGCGTTTTCGATAAACCCCCTCGCACCCCGCCCTGCCCCATTCCTGCAGCCCCCCACCCCCCCCTTTTTTTTTTTAATAGGAAGACTGCATCCTTGACAAAATGACATTTTTGAACCCTTACAGCACATCTTGGTCCTCTGTCTTCTGAGCGCGTGATTCAAAAACATATTTTCTATAATGTTTAACTTCTAGAAAAGAAAAACATATAGTGGTGCTTTTTTTGTAAGCAGCTAGAGTAAGCGTAGGAGGATAGACTCATTCTCACGCAGAGTAGTTCCTTGGGAAAATGAATGTTTTTGACTGGTATTCAACATCTAGCTGATGTTACAATCTTTTCCTCAGAATTTTTGACAACAGTACTGAGAAAATTTTAGACGTTAAGTGGCTTCGACCACGTGACTGCCCTTTTTGGGAGCTAAGCTTTCCGCATCACACAACACTGTGGATAACCTTCATGACCACTTGTAGGGCTATGTCTTTTTACTATATATCACGGCCCAAGAAGCTCTTAGCTTCCAACAATAGGCAACAATGCCTCTCCACTCCAATGTAGTTCTTTATCGGTGACTGAAATAGGACGTAAAAGATAGTTTCAGACCTACGCAACAAAGAGACATACGACGAACATACTCGTTTAATTCACGATTCCTAATTCAATTATATTAATCTAGATCTTCTCATAAGCTTCCGGTACTACAGCAATAGATATCAAATTTACTAGCTAGAAGTAATTGAAAGCTTAACACTATTCAAAGTATGCGCCATCTTCGCGTTCCATTTCTGACAAGGCCATCACCGTCGACAAAAAGCAGATTTTTTTTTGTTACCAGATCAACGAGGAACTCCAACTCCACGTTCGAATCGATTTGAGTCAAAGGTTATGCTCAACATATATTGGGAACGGACCCAAACCGATTTCACTGAGACTTTCTACCAGCCCGAGAAACGACCAACGTCGAGCGCTACTATGGCGCCACCATCTGTGACAGCTGGCACTCGTGCTGTCATATCGCTGTCGCCGCCAGTCCCATACTGCTTCAAGACAACGCAAGGTGCACATCGCCAAATTGACAAAAAAGAAGTTGACCGAATTGGACTGGGGTTGCTCGATCATCCGCCGTGCAGTCCTGACTTGTCGCTGCCTGACCATCAACCCTCCCGGTCGCTGGATTACTTCCTGAGCAAAAAAAAAGTTAAAGACATCTATCACCTTGAGTTGAGGAATGACAACTTTGATTCCAAGGATGACGAGTTCTATGAGCGCGGTATTAATTTGTTCCGCAAAATGGCGACAGAAACGCATTCAGGCTGATGGCGCATCCTTCAAATAGCGGTTGTTGAGCATTTTTATTCACTTGTAGTTAATGAATTTGGTGTTAATTGCACTAGTGCCAAAACTTATAGGAAAACCTAATATAAGCCTGTTTTCCGTATTATATAGAAGATCCCCGATGTTCGTCACTATTTTATTTCTATAATCACTTTACAAAATATGTGCACATTATGAATATCTATATCTAAGTCAAGCTGAAGAAATCTACTTAGATTTATTTACACGTCGTTGGTACAATGAATCCTACTTGAAAAATACGTGAACACCCAAAATGATTGCTCTTCTAGCGGTATGTTCCATACTTCTTGCCGTGATTGCCCCAATACTCCGGATCAGGCTCAGAATCCGGAGGGATTCCGAGCTCTTCATCGGTAAATTCGTGAAGATACGGCATGTACCAATGTCCCTACAATTTTAGATCGTTCACTCTTTTCATTTCATCACATCACGTGAAAATAATTATGAAGCAAGGTTATTATCCTCAGTAAAATTCACAAATATATGACCGGGCCGGTAGTACATGTTATACGTAAACCAGAACCACAGCATTGCTGATATAAGCTTTGTCATACATCGATCGAGGTACGTGGATCCCGCAGTGGGCGTACGGTAGGTGTAGCTTAAAAAACTTAATGAATTTGAGTAAATAAGAAGCTGATAGCTAATGAGACTCAGGAATTCGGATTTCGATAATTTATCGGACTCACTCAGGTAAAAGTTTATCTCCTTTTGATGGTGTTCCTCTATAAACTGAATCATATGTATGAAGCTCTGGATTCTCCGGTGCTCCAGCCTTGAAGCCGACTGGAACTTGTGGCCCGATAGCATCTTCTCCCCAAACAAAGCGATGCCTAGAATTGACATCCGCGTCCATCATGGACTATATAATAGAAAATATTTGATCTAGTTGATAAACGATTTGTTTCATAATCTTACCTTAACGGCCCTAGGCTTCCCAAACCACCGATTCGAGCTCGAAACCGTAATTTGTGTACGGCTCCCGAACCGACCTTTCGGCTTAGCATTCGTACTGACAAAAATCGAAATTGTTCCTCTTTGAACGGCCAAGCGGAAAAGTATAACAACAGAAGGTACTAATTACGGTAGCACAAAACCGTAGATGCTATCATCTAACAACAAACAAACAAAAATTTTAATGAGAATTCTACATTTTTTCGTGAATCGATTGAAATTGCAACAATGAACAACAATAATTCATAATTCTGAGTTCATAAGAAAAATCTTCGCCTCGATGTCTCCATTTCGTGACGCTGAAATAGCTCAACTTTGAAAAAGATCTACTGATGGAATTTTCAATTCAGATGTTATGCAGAAGAACTCACTTTAAGAACCCATTCAAATTCTCCCCATTTTGTATCGAACGTTCCTTTTTGGAGCCATTTCAATCTGAGAGTAAATCGTGGGCCAAGTTCGTGCAAAGCTGCCTTTTCACCTTCTTTTTTGAATTCGTATCTGAAGACTGCTGATTAACCTCTCAACTAAGTGTATGGAAAGACTTGACGACAATGTAAACTATGCTGCAAGCAAACGTACCGATGATGTCGAAAGAAAATGTAGTCTCTCTGATTGTGGAAAGTCACTACACGTCGACCACAATACTTCGGATCATGTGGAAATAAACAGGCGAACATCCGCGCGATGCTGAAAAAAGGATCCACTACAAATTGATAGGAACAGAGATTAGTGCATCCGCTGTGTGTTTTGAGGGGAATTATTCCATATTCCTTGTTTTATCAAGCCGTCATCATTACTACCGTTCCACCCCCCACCCACTATTAGACACTCAATTCGTTCCCTCGAAGTTATCGTCACAAGATCTTCAATCACTTTGTGTTCTTTTGACAGCTGCCTGAGAATTTTTCTTCTTCGCATATGTCATAGAATACTGGTCCAGACGAATCTCCCTGCAGTCTCAAAAGAATCCGAGCCAAGCGCTCCGTACGGTTTCTTGATTGATTGCTAGAGTGTTGAGGAAGAGGTAAAACCTGCACCTTGCTCGCCTGATAGTCTGCATCACTAACCACTCGACACTGTTCCACATTCCACAAGAATGAAAGTAATAAAACACCTACGTACATACCTGTGCCCTAATCGCGTATTGAAGTTATTGAGCACAATTTCGGGATAGTGAGACGACGATTCACCACAACGCTGAAGAAAGAGGTGATTATGGAGATCAAAACAAAAGTAGAGAATTAAAACAGAATCAATTTTAGTTACGTACTCGAACTACTGTAGAAAAACCAATGATTTGAAGGGACGCATGTTTACATGTGACAAATTTGAAACAAAGAGAGAATATCGCTTTCAAGGTGAAAAGAAACACTCTAGGAAAGTGCAGTGGCCAGTAGGCATTTCCGCAAATCGTCGAACGAGAGCAACCCTCGCACAAAGTTCCGAGTTCTGCGAACCACTCAAAATTCTTGAATTCAAGAGAAACATAAAACAGTAAAGAAGAAAAGTTCGAAGGTACAACTTGTGATAGGCATTGGCAAAAGTAAATCTCCACAGTAAAGAATCCTCTATGTATTAATGAAAAGCACAAAAACTATAACTTCAAAAATTCGCTAAAATATCTTGTGAAACCGAAAGAATCACATAAAATGCTTCTTTTGTGAGAAAATCTGTATCTAGGCTATTCAGGCGGTTAATCTGCGAACAAATTGACTAAAAGAGAACCATGTAAAGTGATCCTGGAACTTGCTGGAAAACCTCAATCAGTAAATTCGACACTTTTGCAAGATGAACCCCTTATTAATCTCTATGATTAAGACCCTTCATAAATGCAATATCCTATAGTGATCTACCACCCACTCGTGGAACTGTCACAAGTATCGAATTGTGATGCATAGTTAAGAGCTCTGTTACGCGATAAGTTCGTTCAGGCTGCGGAATTCGACATTTCCACCTATAAATCTAGCTAAAAGTAAACCAATTCCCAAGGGATTACGGTCATCCAGATGACAATGTGGTCGTTATCTGGCTGCTTATAACGACCCGCAATTACACTACTATGTTCATCAAAACCCCGGTCTAGGATGAGGAGATCTTGTCTAGATAAGAAATTACCATTTCCACTGAATCTTTTTAAAGCTTGCTAGACCGATGATAGTTCACGGACTCGAGCCATTCAAGTGTCCAACAAACTGAGTTTTTTTTAGTACCCTGATGAGTGCCAACATTAATAAATGACGAGCTTTTCTTCTGCGGATAATGCGCATCGTTTTGGAAGCACGAGAATTTAGTAGTTTTTTTTCGTTGCAAAAAGCTTTTCATTAGGATTTCGATGGTCATTCAAAAGCGTAAGTCTCGGTGATTTCAACATTCCTGAGTTAATTGACCAATTGATACAGATTTTTGCTAGGTCAAAAGTTCAGGTAATTCAAACATACGGAAGTGAATATTCAGTAGACAATAATTTACGAGTCGTTGCAGTCAGAACTAGTACCCGAGTGATTTTTCACAAGTTCGTGAATGCTAGCTTCACTATCCCGTACGTGTCCCAGAGTGGGTTTCCGGCCTCATTTAATACGCACACGGTCCACCCTCTAACTTTCTATTGCTGCCATTTCGAACAAAAGCCTAATTTTTTCTCTGTAAAATGAACAAAACTCAAGAGCCTATCTGCTACTCGGAAAAAAAATCCGCCATCTGTTTGCACTTTTACACTGCAATCGTGATTTTCCTATGTAATTTCTGCTGCACTACGTCCTTATATGCTTCTTAATATGTTTTTGGCCCATTATTCTCTCCAGAAACACACTGTTGAGCGCCCTGCATAAAACACCTCAGCCACCTTCATTGATGTCGATGAACTCACAGCCACGAAGACGAACTTGTAAGAAAAGTTCCCATTCTGGATTTGATCTGTAGAAAATGTTTCTTAGGCAGATAGCTAGTATAAGAACTGCTATAAGTAAGCTACTGATCAATCAAAAAGGCTTTCAAAATACTCTAAATTGTATAATAAACACCGAAGCAACACTGATAGCGTTTGGTCTCCTCCCTCATACACCTCTGGTTAGAAAGGAAGTTCTGGGACACTTTAATAAGCATGAGATATCTCCCATGCACATCATGGGTATATTACAGTTTCTTATGTAAGATTTTCTTACTGGAGGCCTAGATATCATTCGTCTTTATTTTCACTTTCTCACAAGCCTCCGTCAATTTCAACGATACAATCGAAGTCGTGATTTATTGCGTCATTATTGAAGAAAGGGCATTTCTCTGCGCGAGCTGCAGTCGACGTGAAAAGAAGTTGAAAGGGAAAGCACACAACAAGCAAATCTAGTGCTGGACGCTGGTTTCAAAGCTCTAATGCCGAAGCTATTGACCTCGACTTTGGCCTTTTACTATCGATAAAACACTTTTTGGTGGGTCGCCGATTTGAATGGTTTGATGGTCGGAGAAGCATGCCAAGAGTTCAGTGATTCGAAGTCGAAGAAATGGTCGACTTCGACTAAATCCGAAACTTGGCGGAACCATGGGAGAAAGTTGAAGAGAACGATAGCCTTTATTTTGAAGAATAGTTATTATTGTTATTATTCGGAATTCACGCATTTAATTTTCAATTTTTTACAAGTGCCTCAAAACTCTCTTTACGACCTAGTATAGGAAGAAATCAAATCAAGTGAGAAAGTTTCAGCGAACTATCTGAGGCAGATCTCAATGATATCACACTTTTTTTCAGACACTATAACGATCTGTTTTCACAGCGTTTTTTTCTTTGACTGCGCGGATCCCAGTATTTCTAGAAATTCGATTTCTCTTTTTCTTGAAAGTTGTTGAATACTGGTTGAGCGAATATTCTTGCAAACTCGAAGATAACTTGGATGTGGCGTTCCACAAAGCGTTGTTACTGACTGCCGGAAACTGCTGGGGTGTGGAACCCAGCTCCACGCGAGCCACAACGAGCATCACAAACACTTGGCTACGGCGTCCCCGTTAGTAATATATCGGTCATCAAGTTGCACATCAATTTACTCCGGCACCTACAGAGATACAGACAGTGGATACATCACTTCATCCTAGAATTCGTTATGTGGCGCAATTATGTGAAGAAGATACTGCTTTATATTGCTCCTGCATTGCACTGAATAAAACTATAATCAAGCATATCAACTATTAGGAGACTATTCAACAAGGGCAATTCCTCGAAATACACATACCATCCTCATTACAAAGGTCTGTTTTCATAAATTTGAAAGGCATACTGCTTTGAGAAAGCCGGATATTAACCTATATCGAGACTCGTAAATAAATTGAGAGAAGGTTAAAGTAAGATTCCGAAACAATGTGCAGAATATATAGAACTTATATTACTCACATTCGCATAGGAATGTGGAGGTTTCTCATAATTTCGATCTGATATGCTGAAGAGTGGCAAACGTGTTTTGCTAGAGCTGTAAGACTACCATACTAGGTAATGTTCAAAGCGCTATAGCTGATATACTACTTATGTGGACTGGAGAGGGATTGCGACTACTCCACTAGGTTACTTTAAAAAACGACTGCGATGTTTAACGCTGTCCTACCCATAATTCGATACCAAAGCCTTTGAATTTGGTGATTAATCAAGTAATTAACTGCCTGATCTGCATTGACAGTTCGACTCTAAACGTACCTAAAATAACGGTAAAAAATAAGCCAATGAGTGGTATGAAGTTGATGAGCGGAATACACGACAGATTTATGCTCATGTATATATACATATATCTTTATATATGTATGTACAAGTGCATACATATATATATGTATATATGTATATATATATATATAATATATATATATGCGTATACAAGTGCAATGTACACATGCACATATGGTATATACACACGTATATATAAGTGCATGTAGACGTGTATACACATACGTTTAGATGACAACGTCCGAAGTTAGTGAGATACAACTTTACCAATGGCTCACATGCTATACACTACACACAGAGGCTTTTCCATTACCTTTTCCTTTCAACTGCAGCTTCAATTGAACTAGATCCAATCAACATAACCGCTATATAAGATATGAGAAAGTTACTCACCGGGATATCTTTGGAGAATTTTAGGCTATTAATTTTGAAGTACGCTGTCGGACCCTCAGGAAGATGGCAGAAAATAATTCCATCTGAAGACAAGATGGTCAAAATAATGCTTACCAAACTCAACGAGAAAATTGGAATTAAAACCGCCTATAAGTTGTCTACCAACAGTGTATGAAAATACAAAAACAATAATAGATACTTACTAGGCTTCTTATGATCCTCATGTACAACTATTAAATCAGTGTAAGATTTCGATATCGCTTGTTTCACAACTTTTTTCAGCGGAACGCCTTTTCGAGAATATATTTCCGCGTTGGGAATACATTTCTGGAGTTCGAAGCAGAACTTCCATGTCGTCTGAAATTTGTAACAATGAAGAATATCGCGAAATATCTTGCCTAGAAGATATGAAAGGAGAAAAAAAGCACTATAAAATAAATGCCAGAATACCTTCTTCGCAAATGGAGACATCGTTATGAGAACCCTAGGACTCGTTTCGCGATTGAAGTATTGTGCGAATTCATCATTATCTTCATCGTGTTTTACCTGAATATAGAGATTGGGGACCAAATAGTGACGACATATAGATGGAGAAAATGACCTCACTACAATCGACCTTAGCAAAGCTAACCACATAAATTCAGAAAACCGTAATATCAAAAAAGGTCAACCTCTTCATCGTCCTCCTGCACCATTGTTACATCTGGTTCCCTTGTGCTCTCGATCGTTTTCGGCTCTTCTTTAGGAGGTGCATTTTCACCGAGGGCTTCTCTTATCTTCTCACGCTCGGCTTGACGAGCACGCTTGTTCTTAAGAAATTTCGTGAAAAGAAGGCATACTAATTATATACAGTTTTTAAACAACCTTTTTCAGAGTCCTCCTCAGAAGCAGTTCCACGCTCCGCCTTGGGTAGTGCCTTGAAGTCATCTTTCTTTACAGTTGGAGTCTTTTTGACCTAAAATTCTTCCATTGTTACCGAAAAATCCTCGATAAACGTCAAACCATCTCAGTTCTAATGAGATATTTATGTAAAGAAAAGGGTAGCGCGTGAACTCAACTCGCTCGCTGAATTCGCCGTTATGTTCTGTGCCTATTTCCCAACACTATCAAGGATATGTTTGTAGTTTGAGAAGAGAAGGGAAGTAGCGGATTAGCCATCTTCAAGACTGTATGGAGATCTGCTCGACCAGCATTTCATGACGGTCGTTAGGAAGATGGAATAACCGAGCAAGCGATGAAGGCGGTGAGATGAACTGAATGCTGGAAGCACTGAGACCTGGCAGAGTGATAAAAATGACGTGGGCCAAATTAAGTGAGATTCCTAGCTATCTCACATGGGGCACGGTGGTTAGAGGTTCATCGCGACACACATGTGGCCGAGTTCGATCTCGTGCTTAAGGCCCACCAAGTCTTCCATTCCTACGAGATCAACGAATCGGTACTTGTTTGGGAGGATAACATCACTGATTGGATACATCGGCTGGTCACCACTAGTGATTGTAAAGGTGAGACGCGCATTTAGTCATCTCAAAACGACGCTTGATGAAGTCGTATAAACGGCGCATCCCTCAGGGATTTATGAACGCCGAAAGTCTTATCCTTTTATCTCATATGTAACAATACCACAATATTGTATATCATCAACATTACTGGATTGATAGCTATAACAAAGAAGACAAAAGAATGTTGACAATACCTCATCATATCGCTTCAACAACGTTGCAGCATCCACACCGACGCTAGTGTCTTCCTTTTTCAACATCGGCTTCTTCATTTGTAAAGTGCTCATATCAATTAGTAACCTAAATAACCTGAAAAACAACACAAAACCATGTGAAGCTCTGATGCAGAGAGAGAACTTGAAACGCTCACAGTCAAATCCAAAGATATCAAGACGGTCCAACTAACCGAATTTTTACAAATGTACAATGTATTCAAAATTCTTTCAATAGAAGATTGGGTAACAATCAAGACACACTTGATACTAGTATCAGGTGAATAAGTGCTTCATCAAAGTGAAAAGTACATCTGGAAGCATTACAACGTAACAAAAAATGCAACAACAACAATAGCAACAAAGGAGAAGAGCGGTAGCGAGAGTGGTGACCTCGGTGGTGTAGTCCGTTGTACGCGTCGCGAGAAAGCTAAGACCCTGGGTTCAACTTCTATCTGGGATCGAGTTCTGTTTCCCACTCATATTCTCAGATAATCGCTAATGACAATGCATTAAACATGAATCCCTTGTCCTACGATCAACCACCGAAAACTGTCACCATCGTGGTGAAATCGAAAACACCCTATAATTTTTCACACGGAAGTCGAAACAGGCATCTGAACATTACTAACGATGAGGTTACAGCCTTTTCTTTTTGTTTCAGGAATCCTGAAATCAAAAAGGTGGCAACTACTATCTGGAATAAAGAAAAAAATCTCACACCTTTCAAAGCCCATTCCTTCAACTCCACGCCGCTAAAATGATCTTCTCTGGACAATTCTATCAATTGAGACAGAACTCTGGAATAAACTAACTAGTAGAAAACAGCAAAAGATTGGAAAAAAATAGAAATCAGAAGCGGAATACGACTCAGTGTCTCTTTTGATGAGTTACTGCTAGTGAAGAGATTTCAAAGAATGAAACCGCTCTGAAGACGACATCTCCAGCCTAAACGTGAGCGATCACTTCACTGTATTGAATTTTACGCAGTAGAATCCCACAATCAACGAACACTTTTCTGCTCATCAAAAGAGACAGCGAAATATTCCTTCTGTGTCGAGATTACTCAAAAACTCGGTCCGGGCGACTCCTAAGAAGACGACCAATTGAAAGTACAGCTATTCATACACAAATACGCGCTATAGCAAGTGCTGATGTTAGCGAATGACCAGCTCCTCCTTTGCGAACGGCGTGCATAGTTTTGGACGCACGAGAATTTAGTTTTCGTTGCCCAGAGCTTTTAATAGAACTTTGATAGCCATTCAAAAGCGTAAATCTCGTTGCTTTCAATACCGTGCTTGATTTCAGAAAAAGCTTCCCCAGTAAGTTGTAGCAGCAGAAAATAAAACTATGTATTAACACGTCGAGTGATTGTCCACATGGTTAGGGTGTGGGATATATCCTAGGTTGACACCGATTCAATAGCGGAAATCTCGGCGATTCTAAGCGAATTTGGTTTTTAGGAAGGTCTTCACAGTGCGCAGTAAAAGTGAAAAAAGGATTACGTATCTCAGTCGGATTTCAATCTCACACAAGACTGATATATGTACCAAAAGGACATGAGCTCGTCGAGAAAACTATGGAGCATCGGGGCAATGTAGAAATCTAGAGTTTTAAATTCTCTTTTACAAGTTTCCTTTCAAAACGAAAAGAGAAATTCTCATCAAATAACTAAATAGCGCATCGCTTGCGAAAATCGACCGGCTACCGATCGCATAGGCTTGAACTAAGCGGGAGAAGCCAATTAAAATTATTTTAGAAAGAAAAGCTTACCACTGTGCTGCTCTTCTTTAATAATCTTTTCGAGATTCCAGCACAAATTCTCATTCACGTCCCACATATCACAGTCCAAACTAAGAAACCTCTCCTCATCAGTGCTTGACATATGGCGAGGGAAATCATACGGATTTCGCCAATCCACATGAATTGTGATCGTCTCGTCCGCATTAGACTAAGAAAAGTACAAACACGGATATTTGTTTAAAACTGCAAATACACATATATAACCCAGTAGCAGGGTTTTTATCAGCTGACCTTTGGACGGAACTGCACAACGAAACACTCTGTATCCTCGTCTGAAAGAGAAAATCCTAACAAAGTGATGAAATCACTCTGTATCAACTTGATTTCCGAGATGGCTATATCGATGGCTCCGCAATATTCTAGATAACTTTTCAAAATATCGGTAAGAGTTGAGATCTGAAAATAACGAGCTGCGAAACAACTCTGAGATGAACGCTATGAAGATGAACCTGTGAACCATTCTTCTCGTCAGAGCACCAATCGAAGTAGAAACCCTGTTGATAAGCACATCTTACAGTTGGAGGCTTGGAGGGAAATGACGATCCTGGGTCAGGGCTCATCTCAATCCAGTACTCTTCGCATCTTAGATGACAGTATACCAAATCAACTGCTGCCTAATATAACGAAAGATGAAAAAAGTACCTCAAATTGAACTTGATTATCGGCTTATATGGATTAGTCAAGTTCAGTCCCTCCTTGGGCAGAGCAGCTACTTGCTTTAGCCACAACCATTCCCAGTCTTGGACACTACCAAGTTCAAATCGCTGAACGACAGCTTCGTCAATATCTTCTAGAAAAAAGCGCCATACTTCACTGGACAATGGCAAGCCAAGAGTCATAGCTTTGCCGCAATAACTCTGAAATACCTCATCTTTCCTCTATTACCCTTCCCCAATCAGCACAAGAAATTCAAGATAGCGTTTGGTACGGCCAGTACTATACCAAACATAAAAGCGGGTATTTAAACATTTAACAACTTCAGAACAACAATTTAACAACAATAATAAATAAAAAAGAACAATTCCAGGCATGTACAATTGCGTCCCATTGTGAAGGAACATTATGGGACAGGCCTAAGACAATGGCGCTAAAAAAAAGGGGAAAACAAGGTGTAACAAAATCAAAGCAATCTAATTATCTATAAGACATTCTTGTTAAGATTACTAAATCCTACACCCATCGCTGTTACAAGAGCCTTATCTTCACTTCCAAGTCGCAACTCTTGTTCACTTTCACCTGTTTCTTTTACCTTTCGCACAGTATTCCATTCTTCTAACTTGAACTGTATCTCGAAGAAAGCTTTTAGGTGACGTAGGGCATGAACACTGAAAAGAATCACCTCAAAATCGGACAACCAAGAGGTAGTAAGACTTGGAAAAGTACTCTTCCCGTTAAAACGTAGACTTTAGTAATCCTCAAACTCATACCTATAGACTGTAAGGGGACCAAACAGGAATCTTGATATGTCCTTTTGTCCAAGAGCCATGAATGAGCAAGCTAAAACCTGAGCTGAAGCATCAAGACACCCACCCTGAAACAGAATTATCAAGTACAAAAGTAATCATATCTTTGAAAGAAAGAACGTTTTTTGTAATCAACACGGTCACGTGTAGAGCTGATTCACCTGAAAGTTTGTGGCACGAAAAAAAACCAAAGAATTCCATAAATCACCCTATAAATCTCCTCAAGTAGTGCGACAGCAGCATTTGTGCCTACATCTTCTGCCACTATAGGATCACCACCTTCACCTTTTGGCTTCGAAATCGCTTCTCCGTGATATACAACACCTTCTGTGGTTTCGGCGGTGAGAAAAAGACCATATCCTGGAGAGCTAGAGAAAGGACACAGATTATAAATACAAGAATATCAGATATCATGTAGTGATGCGACTGACAGGACATTAGATGCTACAATATAAAGATCATCTCGCCCCGGAAAAGGGTTAGACGCGGGTTCAACTACGGCCGAGTTCAAAACTTTGCATATCACTCAACATTATTAAATATGTAGTTATACATCATAACACTGCTAAAAAAGGGTCCATATAAGAAGAATTCCAATAATTCAGAGACTAAGCTGCCCGCCAATCAATTAACTAATCAATAAGAATAATCGACACCGGAAGAGAATGAACGATTTTAAGAAAAAAAAGCTCCAATTAATATCCCCTATATATCAGTGCTAGATATTAGAACTATATATCCAATATGCCTTGCAATCATATTTGAGCCACGCATGTCAGTGGTCTGTCAATGAGGGCTGACTCATAGAGCCCAATGCACGTGTTTCGATCTTGCGATCTCGCAGTCGGGCAGTTACCCTTTCTCGTCTTTTGCTAATCTCTGTGGGTGCTCCAGTCCCCACACTAAGAGTTAGCAACGACGAACGCTTTACACTATATGTCCAGTGAAAAACTAAATGAACACAGAGTGTTGTACACTCGATTTCTCGTGGCTAGTATACAACATCGAAACACGTGTATCGGGCTCTATAAGTCAGCCCTCATTGACAGACCACTGACATGCGTGGCTCAAAAATGATTGCAAGCCATATTGAATTTTGAGCTGTGGTCTTAAGAAAACACTCGAAACGAAAGTTATGATATATATCCAATGATGCTGAGTGATATGGAAAACAGCCGAGTCCAGGAGGGAGCTGAACTCCTCGTATGGTACATTCTGAACACATGTGCTACCACTACACCTTCGAGGGCACAGCTCTGCATCCACTCTGCCCTCGATACGATTACAAAATCTTTCTTTCTCCGATATAACTATATCGAAGAAAGACTAGTAGCAAAGCGGTGACCTAAGCTGTGCAATGCTAGCACGCGTCACCGGCACGGTTGAGAACTCGGTTTCAACTTCCGCCTGGGATGGACTGCCTCACATAAAACTCAATTTTCAGAAAAATAAAATGAGATAAAATAACAAAGTACACCTACTTTCCACCAGCATCGCCTTTCCGTTGATCAACCGTGATATAAACATCAGCAATGTAACCATGTAGCATTTTTTTAGCAGCATCTATCATTCTGTAGGCAAGTGATGGGGTCACTTTTGTAACATACGCTTGTCCACGGATTTTACATATTTTTCCTTGTTTTTCTCGCTGAAAGTTTGACATTCGAATAAGATATAAAAGAAAATCAGCACTGTATAGTAAAAATTTTGAGAGACTCATCAATCTTTACCTGAACTGGTCGAAGAGTCCTAACAATTGGAGCTGAGAACGTTACACATCCACCTCCTGCTGGTTTTAATCCGCGAGCATTGATCTAAATCAAAAGAATAAGGAAAGAGAACTGAAAATCAAAGAAAAATCATTTTCAAGATCTTTTTTCAAAAAAAAAAACTCACTTGTAACTGGAGCTTTTCGTCGTTTAGTACGAACTTGTTATAAACAGACAACCAAGTAGCCTTAATGGCATCAACAGAGACTTCACCAGGAGCATTTGTGACTCCTACAAATTGCAGCCGCACATTTTCGACATCGATGAAAGCAAATAAAAAGAAAGACTGAACATATTCATATGCGAAAATTAGCGCTAACCTTTCAACTTCAACGTCATGGGATGCTTACAAAACGGAGAGATAATCAGCATTGGCTCTAAGAAATACGACAGACAACGATCTACGCCACAATCCATGGTCTGCACTCCGCCACTTATCAAACCAGGACGGAAACAAACTTGTGTACCTGGAAGAATACACGTTTAGTGTTCTCAACAATCGTCGCATGTACCGAAACATTAAGAAAGATGTGTTGAGCCAGAATGATTGCAAATGTAGTTTTCATAGGCAGATGCAGTTACTTCACAAGATTTATACAGTACATATGCCTGCACACCCAGATGTGGAATACGTATAGCGCAGTGCTTAGAGGCCCCGTATTACACACACGTGGTCTATGATTCAATCGCAAGCCCGAGATTCACCAAGCCACCCGTCTCTCCGTGGTCGGTGAATCGGTGCCATGCTTGTATGAGAAGATAGTAGTAATAACTTCGAACATCGGACCTTTCCTTTCCACAGTTTTTAGACCTCGCTCAAGATAATATGATCTAATAACATGTTTTGAGCCTTTTCATGGGCGTCTGTTATGGCACTTAAACAATACAAGACCCTTACCACCTAACGGCCCGTGTAAATATTTTGGCAACGATTTCTCAATAGAGGGGGAATCTCCCGCGGAAGTGACTGGAGCGAAAGGCACCGTGCAACTGACGAGGCTGTAATGCCGAAGCACGTGTCTTGCACTGCACAAGTACCAAAAAAGATCTCATGAAATGCTCTAAATATGTTATCAGATTGAGCATATAATGTGCATATGCATGTGTATATACACATGTATATATATACATATACATATATATATATATATATATATATGTCCATGCACAAGTATATTACACGTCCACATATATAAACGTATTGATGTGTATGCATAAAGGATAAAAAGGATAAAGCTCTCGGCGTTGATCAATCCCTGAGGGATGCGCCATGCATTCGACTTCAATTAACTTCGTTTGAGGTGACTGAATGCACATCTGCCCTTTACAATGACTCGCGGTGGCCTCCCGCCGAACCGAGTCAGTGCTGCTTATCCTCCCAGACAAGTCTCAGACCAGTCTGATACCAATTTACCGACCAGAGGGATGGATGGCTTGTTGAGCCATGAGCGCGAGATCGAACCAGTGACCTCGTGTGCGACGCAGGGCACCTCTAACCACTGCGCCACATGAGCTCGTGTGTATGCATATATACCTTTATACATGTATATGTACATACGTGCAAATACGTACGCTTATAAATACGTTCGTGCAACAAGAAGAATATGTACACAAACACATATATATTCATATACATATATATGAAGCCTAAAAGGAATAAAGCTCTCGGCGTTGATAAACTCCTGAGGAATGTTCATGCATTCAACTCCATCAAGCATCGTTTGAGGTGACTGGATGCATATTTCACTTCTACAACGACTCAAGGTGGCCTACGTATGTACCGTAGTAACTCCACAATCTGGACTACCGACACCGGAGGGACGGAAGGCCTGGTGAGCCATGGGCGGGGGATGAAATCATCGACGACCTGTCTCGCCTAGCATCTCAAGCCACCGCACCATACGCGCTCATGATGTCGTGGTCGTTCATTGCGCGTAGGTATTCAGTGTGAAGAAGCAGGATAACCACTCAAGCTGGGTCAATACTTCAAGAGCCAGCATTTCAGTCCACAAAAATGGTATTAAGCCAACTGATTTTCGTTGAATGTTAATATTCAACCAAAGCTCTGACTAGGAAGGAGATTTACACCTGAAAAGTATCTCGTTCTACTGTGTCGTATATCTTGGCAAATATGAAGAACATGAGGCCCTGACTGACTCACCAGTTGAATTGATTTCCACCTTTGTCCCATTAGTTATTCTCTCCAATAACGCAATAAGTTTAGCTTCGAAATCTGAAAAAAAAAATCATATCAGGTCTATTTGTCAGCTTGAAAAGGCAAAATAAGGAAATGGAAAAAAATGTCAAAAATTTGTCAACACTCCTATCAAGCCTATACTGGTATTCTATGCACATAAACAATGATCTCCTAGAATTCTGCTTCTATTTCAGTGTTATAATATTATGAATGTATGTTTCCAAGGATGGCCGACTGATATATACAGCTCTGAAGCCCAGGCGGGAGTTGAACCCGCGTTTCACCCGGACACAGGCGTGTTACCATTACACCACCGAGGGCACTGCTCTGCTACCACTCTCTCTTTGGTATGAGGCATCAAAGTTGTCAGCAACCACAGTTAAACGGATTTCGCATGGTGAGCACATACTGCCACTGAACTCAAGTATTTACATATCGAAAAAAAGAGTAGTAGATCTCTGCAGTGCTTCGATCGTGTAGTGTTATCGCGCGTTTCCAGGTTGAGTGAAACGCGGGTTTAACTCCCGCCTGAGCTTCAGAGCTCTACTATACGTCCACAACTTCAACAGCATTCACCTCTGATTCCCGGTGCGTCGTCATCATCGCGGATGTTACGAATCACCACAGGTCGACCACTCAGTACTGAATATGTTAGCCGCTGTCGAAAGAAATTACATCCTTCGAATACAAGCTCTTCGGTGGTCATCTGCTGAGAAAATCATGTTACGAAAGGAAATCAATACTCACCAGTTTAGCAAGCAAACGAGTAGAAGGCGACTCTCGAAAGATGAAAAGCCACTTTAGTTGGATGAAGATTATGCCCTCTGTAGGTGGCAGTAGTTAGTCGATAACCGCAAGCGGTGCGCGATTTCCGTCTTTGAGGAATTTTTTTCTTAGATTCGGGAAAAAAGAAACTTTAGATTTCATGCATTACTCGGATACTCCATGATTTTCTCCATATGCTCATAACATTTTATGTAACAATAACTCTTAACTGCGACGAGAACGCCGAGTGTGAAACGTAATCCTTTTTTGGCTCTCATAGAGCACTGCGAAGGTCATCTCTGAAACTAAATTTAGTCTCAAAGTCGTCGAGATTCGTTCTATCGACTGAGTTCAGTCAAATTCGAGGAGAAGTCATCCACAGAACAGTGCAAAAAAAAAAGAATTTCAAGTAGGAAACATAGCTTCATTCTCATTGTTATAACAAAATAATAAAGCTTTCTATAGATCCAAGCACAGTCTGGAGGTCACCAAGATTTAACTTTTATATAATCATTGAAATTATGATGAAAAAACCAGCCAGAGTAGACCCTCGAACAGCTAAGCGCTGAAAATGACCCTTCCGTCCGCAAAGGGCTCACTGAAATGAGACAAAGATTCAACCAAGGGATTAGAAAATACACGATCACCAAAATACACGATATTTATTTACACGATCTGCCGTCCCTTTTTTCACTGGTGCGGATTGCAACAGCTCTAACATTCCATTCGCCTTTCGTC